>BQNB010166429.1:0-14113 GCA_026074375.1 Tanacetum coccineum | reverse complement strand
AGATCAAAATGGCTCCTCTTTTGTCCCTTGTGTTAGCCAAAAATCCCCAAGCCAAAAGAAAACCAAATCCTAACTTTTCTTATTGATAGTTGTTAAACTATACATTCTTAAAAAGGCCCAAATAAACCCAAAACGGATCAAAAATGGCAAAAATGTGCTTGTTTCTGAGTTTTATGTGTGCAGGTATGGATATGTCAAATATCACAAGAATTCAGTCAAAAACGGACACGAGAACGGATGAGTGATCAAAGCCGAAGCCAAAGAAAATCAAGCCTCAGCCTTCTGCAGTCAACTGCAGCTAAACCACATTCATCCAAAAGCCCAGCTCCATTGTTTTATAAACACAAGGGTTGAATATGCAATTTGCCCAAAGTTAATTATAACTTGAAATTGTGCTTGCCAAACACATGGGCCAATTGTGTAAATCCCCCAAAGATACAAAAGGGCGCGGGTCATATACCCGGGTCAAACTACCCACTTTCCATCTCTCAACCAATCAAATCAAAAGCCCCAACCCAATTCAACCCGCTCCTTAACCCGACCTACCCGGTTTATCTTATAACTCATTTACAGTTACTGTGCACCTTATTTCCCCCAAATGAGATCAAAATTCACTCACACACACACGAACACACCAAGAACACCATGAACCCTAGTTCATTAACCCCTCATCCCCACACTAATTAACCATAGGGTTAATAACCCTCTCACACCCTTAACCATCCTGTCACTATCAATCATCCCCCAACCCGTTCCACCCTGGCAAAATGAAAGGGAGTGATTGGGTGATGTGACGTGTGTGAGTGTTTACACTCACATAACTAGCACACATATGCCACGTCAATGATCCGGGTTATACACATCTTTAAATCCTACGGCTTACGTTTGAGATCAAGGATAAAGAGAGATGGAGGGCCAAGATTAAAGAGAATAGAAGGACCTAGAAGATGAAGAGCTCAAGCTTCGGGTATAAATACCCCCCATCATTCCAGCATATGAGTGTAATTTTTAGTGGTTAATTTTTCAGTTTTATTTTTTTTAATAGTTTAATTGTTTTCGATTCAGTATTGAGTAGTTGTTTGTAATTTCAATTTCATGTTATTTCAATTCGTATTGTAAACTTTATTTCAGTTTTTAATAAAAGAATTATTTCATATTAATTCGTGTCTTCATTTTAATTCTGTTAAAAGAATTTGTGTTGTGTTTGTTATTTCTGTTAAATAATGAAAGCTTGATACCAATTGGAATTGGATGGCTGCTAAGGTATCAAGGGTTTGTTAGAGCTGAGGGTCAGCTTATAGGATTAGTATAGGTTGTGATTTTGATATAAGGGCTTATGTGGATTAAACCATAAGCCCCACTTAGCTTATTGTTGCTTTCTTGTTCATGCTGGAAAGCCAAGGTACACCTTATTTAAGTTTTACATTTGTCCTTTTTTCTGTTTTCTTGATAAGCTGTTGATTAGTTGTACTAGTAATCTATTTCACAGTAGTTAAATAAGCTGTGTGGGATTTGCTAATAGTTTCTGTCAAGTGCTTAAAATTTGCTTTGCTTATTTAGTTTAAGAGATAGAGTACTAAGCTTCTAGAGCTTATAAGCTGATAAGCTTATTTAGCTTATTTTAAATAAGTTAGTAGTTAAGTTTTTATAAAAGTTGTCTTAAAAAGTTAGTTAATAAGCTGTTTTTTTTATAATATGGATGCTGGTTGTTGGTTGTTAGTTGCTTCAGGGGTCATCTTTGTCCATTTTTATAGTTTCTGTTAGTTTAAATTTACACAGTTAGTCCTTGTTAGTTACGCAGTTAGTCCTTAGTTAATTGCATAATTAGTCCTTCGTTAGTTTAATTGTTAAGTCTAGTTAGTCCCTAGGTTAAGGGACTATATCTGTCAATTGATCAAACTTTGTGTTTTTTATTAAACTTTAAATTTACCCCGCCTACCCTTATCTTTCTGATTTGTCACTTTTAACCCATGTGTTTGTTTGGTTTGAGTTTAAGTTTTATAAAAATAGTTTTTATAAATAATAAATTAGGTTTTTTTAGTTTAATTGCTTAAATTAGTTTAAAATTACTCATTAAAAATTAGGGCTTTTGATAAAATTAATTTTCTGCATTATTTCTTTTTATAAAAAGTATTTTTATATAATTTTTAGTTTAAGTTTTATATTTTTAAAAATTTAATTTTCAAACCTTTAGTTTTTAATTTTCAACTTTAACTTTAAATTTTAATCTTTTAAATATAAAACAAAAAAAATTAGTAATAAAAAAAAATGTTTTTCTCATCTTTTTAAGTAATTTAGAGTTAATTTTCTTAGTTTTTATCAATTTAATTTCTATTTTTAGAATTTAATTTAGATTAAATAGTATTTAGTTCATAAAAAATCCGAAAAGCCTTTAAAAATATTTTTCTTTTTCCTAAAATTTTCTTTAGCATTAATTTAGGTTTAGGAATCTAGTTTTCATTTTTAAGATTTAAATTGCATTTGTTTTCTTAAATGTCGCATTTTATTTACTTTCGTAATTAGTTTAATTTGTTAATTAGTTGTTTAATTGTGCCTTTAATTTTAGTAGTATAATTAAATCAAAAATATCTCTTTTCTTATTCAAATCAGGATCTAAACTTAAACGAGGTTTCCATTGCACGAGTCATTGGGGAAACGACCCGGGTGATCATACTTGCCCGGTTTATTATACGTATTTTATATTATATTATATATATTTTTGAGAGTGAATTTTATTAAGGGTAACTTGGTAACTTTCTTAATTACTCTCGGGATTATATTATTTTATATTATATTTTACGTGTACAAAATTGCTCAATCAGTGGTTGAGACACATAGACCTCTTCATCAATTTTTCCCTATAAGAAGGCACTTTTTACATCTATTTGATAGACTATGAACCCCATGTAAGAGGCAAAGGCTAAAAAGATCCTAATGGCTTCAATCCTGGCCACAGGAGCAAAAACCTCATCATAATCTATCCCTTCCTCTTGCCTATGTCCCTGAGTAACTAACCTTGCCTTATTCCTAACCACAACTCCTCTCTCATCCTTCTTATTTTTGTAAACCTATTTTGTTCCAATTGACTTCTTCCCATAAGGCAAATCCACAAGAATCCATACTTTCTGAATCTTAAATTGCAGCAGTTCTTCCTGCATAGCATCAACCTAACTTTCATCTTCAAGGGCTTCAAAGATCTTCTTGGGTTCATTTTGAGACAAGAAACAAGCGAATAAACAATGCTGAAAGTCCTTAAGATTATTTCTCCTTTGCTTTTGAATATAACTTACAAAAGCATAGGCTACAGAACTTTTGGGCACTTTCCTTCTTGTTTGAACTGCTGATTGTGGATCTCCAAGAATTAGAGTTGAAGGATGAATGAAGTGTATCCTTGATGTAGGAATAGGACTAACATTCACAAAAGGTTCTAAATTTGTGAAGTCAGCCACTGCACCCTCATCATCATAAGATGAATTTGTAAAAATACCATTAGTAGGATTTTCATAAATTTCCTCAAGTGTAGGTATTTCTGAATCATTTTGGTCAGGATTGGTTAGATCTGTGAAGGATAGGCCACCATCAGGACTGGCGGTACTAACTAGTGTGCTAGCAGTATTAACTATGTTAGTACTGCTAGTTTTAGCAGCTCCGGCTTGTAGAAGCAAATCCTCAGTTTCTTGGGCAAACTCCTTCCTGAGAGCTTTAACTGCATCATTAGCATCCTGTTCTTGTCTTTAAAGTCTTTCAAGCTCATCCAAAAAGACTTGATCCTCATTAGTTACTGGCTTCCCATTTGTCTTTAAATCAAGATGTTTGTTAGGTGCATCACCTGCACGCTTTGTAGTGGACCTCTTGACAGTTGAGGAATAAGAAGACCATATTGGCAGTACAAAGTAGTCTTGAGCAGATTCATCTTCTTTTTCAGAATCCCCTGCATCAATAATGTCTTATGTACCTGCATTTTGATTAGCTTCTTGTGGACCTACATGTTTGTTAGCTTGATTCTCTGGTCTTACAGGTTGATAATTCAAAGAATCAGTTAAATAATCAAGATCAAATAGCCAAGTTGGTCCTTTCCCTGCAACATTTGGTTTATTCTCTAAAAAGGTTATGTGCAGGTTTTCTTCAACTCTCTTGGTTTCTAAATTGTATACCCTAAAAGCCTTGCTTTGTAGAGAATACCCAACTAAAAACCCTTCATCTGATTTCCCATCAAACTTGCCCAGGTGGTCAATGGTATTCAAGATGGTCACATGGCACCCAAAAGGTCTTATGTAGCTTATGATTGGTATTTTACCAGTTACAAGTTCATAAGGTGTCTTATTATGAGGCTTGGTCACTAATACCCTATTAAGAACATAACAAGCAGTACTAACTGCTTCAGCCCAAAAAGTGTTAGGTAAAAATGAATCTGCTAGCATAGTCCTAGCAGCCTCAATAAGGGTCCTGTTCTTTCTTTCAGCAACTCCATTTTGTTGTGGAGTTCTGGCATTACTGTATTCCCTCTTGATCCCTTTTGACCCACAGAATTCAATAAAATCCCTGTTCTTAAATTCTGTACCATTATCACATCTAATTGTTTTAACCTTTTGATTTAATTGGTTCTCTATTTGTCTTATAAAGTCCTTAAGGATTCCACTAGTTTCATCCTTAGTTCTTAAGAAGAACACCCAACTAAACCTGCTAAAATCATCAGTGATAACCAGGCAATAAGTCTTATGGTTTAAGCTCCTTACAGATGTAGGTCCAAACAAATCCATATGAAGAAGCTGTAAGGAGTGACTAATAGAGCTCACTGATTTGGCCTTACAGGAGGCCTTGTGTTGCTTTCCTTTCTGACAAGCAACACAAGTGTGGTCATTTTGAAAAATCTTTGAAGGTAAACCTCTTACAAGGTTTCCCTTCACAAGTTTGTTTAAGTTTTTAAAGTTAACATGACCCAACCTCCTATGCCATTTGTTAGATTCATCAATTGTGGCCTTTGCAATTAAACAAGCTAAACCTCCTGAAGGAACAATGTTCTCTAAATTGAAACTGTACATATTGTTTTGTCTAGGGATTCTAAGTAATACTTGATTTTCATCAGGTAACTTAAATTCAGGAGACAAAACAAGACATTCAGAGTCAGTAAACAGAACCTTGTTCTTTTTGTCACACATTTGTGACACAGAAAAGAGATTGAAATGCTGAAGTTCTTTCACAAAGCACACATCCTCAAAATCTAACTTTCCTGTTTTTATTTTACCTTTACCAGTTATGTAACCTTTACTACCTCCAAAAGCAACAGGGCCACCATTAAAGTCTTGATATTCAGCAAGGTAGGCCTTGTTTCCAGTCATGTGCCTGGAACATCCACTATCAACTATTCCTTTGTTCTGTAAAGCTCTATGTGGATAATCCTGCACATCAAATAAAAGAGATTAGATTCTCTTAGGGACCCAAGCCTGTTTGGGCTTGAGTCTGCCTAGTGGATCTTTGAAAGTGAAACAATTTCTAAGACTGGATCCACCATTGTATTTGGAGACATTTTGCCAGTAGTGGTGTCTTTGTGGTCTCCAATTACAACCTGCTGAGGGCTTAACAGCAGTTTCCCTTTTCCCCCCAACAGCACTAACTGCATTCACCTTAGCAGTATTAACCTTTTGTTTTGAAAAAATTGTTCTAAGTGTTGTTGTTTTATTAAAAGGCTTTGAAAATGGTGAATGAGTTTTATGAAAAACAGTTGTTGGTCTAACTCTATTCACAATAGGCTTAACAGTATTAACTTTCATAGCAGTACTAGTTAGTACTGCCTGTCTGTTAAAACTATGCCTAGCAGTACTAACATTTTTAGTACCGCTAGCTCTAGCAGTATTAACTAGAATTTTGTCAGTTCTAGTTAGTACTGCTGTAGGAACAAATTGGTTTTGATGATTCACTCTTTGCACATTGTTCCAAATTGGCCTTATCTCCCTTTGACTAGAATTCCTTTTCATCCTATTGTTTAACACAGCTTGTTTAGCCATCCTCTTTTCATGGAAATCACAATCTCTAATAAGATGATTAAGACTTCCACATACAAAACATGCTCTTGCAGTAAACCTATACCCCAACTCCTTCTTGTCAACTTTAGGATTTTTACTATGTGTGAAATGATTCTTAACAGTTTCCCTAGGAGATTTTACTTGCTGGTTAGCAAAACTAGGTGTTTCTTATGCTTAACAGTATTAACAAAAAGCAAAACTAGGTGTTTCCTGTTCTTTTGTGGGTAGAGACACATGTTTATCATCACTATCTGATTCATACTCCTCAATGATAGGTGCATCAGACCAGACTTTAGGTTGACTTACTACTTTAGGTACATAGACAACTGGTTCAGGCATAGATGTAAGTGTTTCTTCACTAGAATGGGATTCACAAGAATTAAAGTCACTGCTCCTAGCATCAGATTCACTAGGTTTAGATTGCTTTGGGCCATATGTAAACTATGACTCATCAATTTCAACATCAGGTCCAGAAGGGATGTAAATCCCTATCATTGGAGGAAGAACTGCATGCATCCCCCAGCAATCTAACATTTACAGAAACTATCTTCAATCTCACTAGACTACAATAAAATACACATTCAAAAAACTTCATTATTCAATTGAACTTAAGACACCTTTATTCAATAGATTTCCATACCCAAGCCCCACCTTTGTCCCCCTAACACTCATACTGACTAGTTAGCAGAATATTAAGATTTTTAGAAGAGTTATGCCATTTTTCTACTTTAGCTTTCAATTCTTCTTTTTTTTCCAGCTTCTGCCAATAGTGTCTTATGATATGTGAGCACATCAATTTTATCATCTAAATCAATTTTCATAAACCTAATATTTTCCTCATTACCAAAATTTATTTTGTTAGATGGAGCAACTAATTGTGCATCTAACTTTCTTTAAAGCTTAGTATACCCATGAATTTTCTATACCTGGCCATCACCAAATTGTTCCCTCTGTTCATCATATAATTTTTTAAGTTTAGTATAAGATTCTTTACACTCTTTTGAACAAGAAGTTACCTCAGTGTCTGAGCCTGAATTGCTGTAAGCCATCAAAGCATAGTATAACACCCCGTGTTTTAGGTTCATTTACGACGTCAATAAATTCACTATGTATTTTAGTATTGTGCGCAGTATTTGCTTAAAATCTAATCGTTAAGTTTAATCGCAAGCTAAAAATGATCATTCAATGTAAACGAGCATCAAACAATAAAATGTTTACATCAAGCAAGTGTTAAGTAATTATTTTGAGGATAATTATTAACATTATTCATTTTATTTTATTGGTTACGTAATTTGTGTATGTTTCATGATAAAATTTCATTTAGGTATACCCGGAACTACCATAATTAATCTACGCTTCAACAAATACTTAGTTTTATACCCACTACCGAAAGTTTTCTAAAAGAAATAACACAAAGTTAATACATTGGTTGGTCAAATGGTACATGTAAATAATCTAGTCTAGGACCATTAATACTTCAAGTAATTAAACTAATTATGAAAAACTACATCATGTAACTTGTAAATAATGCATGATATTTATGTAAAATATCAAAAACACTTCTAGTACCCTCCCCCCCCCTAAATTTCATGCATATGAGGTCTAAGGAGACAAGAATCACATAAATTCAACACTAGAAGACTTGTACTACAACAACTAACCAAGACTTGGACTAGAAATTGTCATCTTGACCAAAGACCCTTGTTTTGCTCCCCTTTGTCCCTTGACCAGCCCTCACCCCCTCCTTGGACTCTCTTGATGATCTTTGACCACGTCCTAAGGCATGGTATATATTTTCATGCTTGCAAGACATAAGCACACACACAAGACTCTTAAAACACTATAAAAACCAAAACTCATTCTCCTTTTTGGTCCCTAATACCCACAATGCTCAAAAACCACACACAAACCATCCATAACAAAATTTTATACAACATTTACATACATACATACCTATATTATATCAAGATGTCCTTAAGTAATTTGCAAGGGTTTGTTAACGGTTTACAAGAGATTTACGCAAGTATTGCAAATTAAGGGTTTTCTTGGAAAATTAGGGTTTTACAAGTTGTGTAATCTTTGGATTTTTCATCTAATACAAGGTTTTAGATCACATTTTCACCATCTTAGTGTACATCTCAAAAAGGTCATCTAAAACTCATAGTTGTTTACATTTATCAATTTATGCATATATATGTTCTATGTACAAAATCACGCACATCGACTACCCAGGATACTCTTAAACATTTAAAAAGGGAATTTTACTTGTGCTCATGGTTCATTGCTTTTATTTATTTATAATGGAAGCTAAATAATGTTTATCAAATGGAAAAAGTTGTAAAATACAGTTGTACCATTATGGTTTATGTATAAAAAGTATATATATAAACTAGTGTTATAAAAAGTTACTTATACATATCATGAGCAAATGAATATGTGAACTTGTGACCTTGTTATCTTGGATAAAATATGGGATAACCATGGACTAGGTACCCTAGGTGTGTGAGACATGTAATGTTGAGAGTTGTAATAGACTTGTAACAAAATGATTAAACTAAAAAGTACAAAAACTAGGTTTAAACATGTTTTTTATGAAAAACATCCAAACCTTCTGTTTTAATTCAACACATGCCTGTTCATTTTATATTTTTACAAAATATTACGTCTCATTATCATTCCAAAAAGGTAAGAAACTCGAAAAACGGATTAATCACGAAAAAGATACGTAGTTTACGAGTTACACGTAAATTAAACGCGTTATAAAAGAGATATTGTAAAAACAAGTTATAAAATACTTATAATATATAAAGTATATTATTTTTCATTGATAACACATAAATTTAATATTCCAAAACAATTCGGATCATAATTTTTGGATCAATAACGAAAAAGTTATGAATTACGCGAGGTTATATACTTAAATGTATAAAAATACTTTTATAAAACTATTTTTATAAAAAGTTAACTGTTCATACACAAGATTTATACATTTTGAAAACATCATTAATATGATAGAACTTTTAATAACAAAGACGTACTCGAAAGAATCGCTAAAATAAAAAACGAGCTATAACGAAACAAAAATAACGACATTTAACTGGGTTTTACCACGATAACTAAAACTATAAAAATAATTTTATAAACTGGTGTGAATAGTAAAAAGTACTGTTCACCATAGGACATGAAATACAAAAATGTCATATTTTGATACGTCGTCTTAATACGAAAGCATGGACATAAGAAAACACAAGAAAACTACTTGAAACGGAAAGTTGCGACGTTTGTTTCTAACTGAAATATTTATAAAAACGTTTTTAGAACTTTATAAATATGATTTCACTAACAATAATAGATGGAGATTAGGACTACTATAAATTATATATGGTAAAGTTACTCACAGTTGATTAGTACTTAAAATAACGACCTATATAGGATTAAGGTTGCACTTCAGACTTTACCGATACGCAATTTCTAGTAATAATACTTGACATACTCACACTCCAAGGAGAGAAGTTCATAAAGCCCAAACGTTTTTTTACATGATTTATTTTATAAGTTTTTGGGGTGAGAAACATGCATATGTTTTAGCAATTGGACACGCCAATTGATAAGTTTGACCTTATGATTACGTGTATATTTCCTCAGGTAGCAATAAACCCAATTTGAGCCCATTATCAAAACTATGAATTACTGGATTGTGAGCGCGAATGTTATGAATAGATCTATTGGGATTGACATCCCCCGTTAGGTGATTAGCTATCACTGGGCAAACGAAATATACCATGGCGAACATAGGATGTTGCCGGGTTAGAACATCACCACGGGCAATTTCGCCATTTATATGGTATTCATTTAAGGTCGACTACAGTGTCTTGAGCTTAGGTAACGTAATAACAATTATACCTATGTCTGCATCTGTTGCATTATCATACACTTGGGAAATCTTGTGGTCCTACAATATACGATTTATCAAACCTATGAATTCACCAACATTATTGTTGACGTTTTAATGCAATGTTTTTCAGGAGGTCAATAAGCACGAGGTGCAAGGGATACATTGGTGGTTTTGATTTGGATATCATGCATTAAAGATTTTGTCGCATTACATTTTGTATATCTGTTATGGGCTAGAAATCTTTGTATTTTGAACAAGTGAACAAGTGAAGCTTCGGGATTATGTAAACAAATTAACTTTGTTAAATCCAATGATGGTTTTAAATGACTTTTTGGTCGTTCTATATATATCTTGTGTTATTGATCTATGAAGTAACACACCTCGGACCCTTATTCCGCTGCGAACCTAAGTTTGGGGGGTTTTACGAGAAAAGTATATTACTAGAAAGAGTCTTATATATAAATACTAATAAAAATCCTATTTTGGATTTTACAATACAGTCAATGTCGGATTTTTTTTCTGGAGGATATACCAAGGTTAGCACACCAACACTGCTGTTTCATAGCCCATTTGTGAGTGGTATCAGATATAGGATCCCCATGAGGTTGTTAACCATGGCACGACGACTACCCTGGATGCTAGATGACCCATATGTGTAGGTCGCCTTACAGACCCCGCCATCACCAGACTACATACCTGGCCCCGAGGAGCCACAATCACCAATCACCACCCGCCACCGAAGACTTTTTTCTAGGAGCCTATTTTAATCCCAGTTTATGCCACCAGGAGGACGAGATACCTCCCAGATAAGGAGCAAGCTACTGCCTTGCGGCTGACTACCAATGCTGATTCACCTAAAATCTATATTCCCGAGTCCTATCCTGAAAAGGATCCTGCCGATTATCCTTCTGACAGAGGAGATGATGGTGATGATAAGGATGAGCCATCTGATGATGATGAGGATGAGGAGGTTGATATTGAGGCTGATGACGAGGAGGAAGAGGAGCACCCAGCTCCTGCTGACTCTACAACTGTTGCTTTACCAACTATTGATCAAGCCACATCTGTTGAGGAGATTGAGCCGTTTGAGACTGACGAGTCTGCAGCCACACTACCACCACACCTTGCATACCGCGTTACAGCTAGGATTTCTATTCCAGCTCTAGTACCTACACCAGTTTGGTCTGATGCAGATGTTGGAGCCTAGCTTCTCTCCCTATATCTAATACACCACCTTCATCACCACAATTCCCTATGGTCACACCACTATCCCCAATACTTCTCCACCATAACCCCGTTTGCTTATCAACACTACCATATCACCACACGTACATCAGATTCCCTCACCACTACTACCAGTATCATCACCAGTACTTATGTTTCTCCATCACCACATGCTAGTCCTATTCATCCGTTGGGCTATCGAGCAGCTATGATCCGGCTGAGAGCCGAGGCCGTATCTACTTCCCATTCACTACCATTACCACCACCCATCATACTCTCCCATACCAGACCAGATGCACCATCATCAGGGACACCACTTTTGCATTTACTCTCTACTGACCGTAGAGAGGACAGACCTGAGGTTACCTTACCACCTTAAAAGAGGTTAGGTATCGCTCTTGGTCCTAGATATGAGATTGGAGAGAGCTCGTTTGCTGATGCTGCTAGACCGACTGGAGGTCTTAGGGCAGACTATGGTTTTTTTGCCACCATGGATAGGGAGATCAGGCGTGATCTAGAGAGAGATGTTGGATATGGGATCACCGACTCTTGGGATAAGATAGTTGAGGCCATGCAGGGGACACTAGTAGTTATCGATGTGGCAGAGTTTAGCCAGAGGATGACAGAGTTTGAGACTAGGGTTAGGCGAGATACAGACGAGGTTTATACGAGGTTGGATGATGAGCAGACTGGGTGACAGCTATTGGCTGGTCGGCTCAACATGTTGTTTAGGGATAGGCGTGCAGATGCACGTACTGCTAGACTCATGGAGACCGAGGCTAGGATGTCCTAAGAGGCTTGGGGACGATCCATGGACGCGAGTGACCTTGCTTGTGCAGAGGTTATGTCGTTACGTACCACAGTGTTAGCTCAGCAGTCACAGATTAGAGAGTTACAGTCAGCAGACCGTAGGAGACAGACGGTGATTATAGAGATGCTGGCGGCAGATCACAAGAGGCAGAAGCAGACTTATAAAGACTTCATGGATTCCTTAGAAAGTTGCAGCTGCTCATTGCATATTGGAATTATGCTAAGTGGTTAGTAACAGGTAGTATAATGTACCT
The DNA here is from genome assembly GCA_026074375.1 of Tanacetum coccineum. Taxonomy (NCBI): domain Eukaryota; kingdom Viridiplantae; phylum Streptophyta; class Magnoliopsida; order Asterales; family Asteraceae; genus Tanacetum; species Tanacetum coccineum. The sequence continues at coordinate 1,907 of BQNB010166429.1, read as the reverse complement.
ACTGCTAGTTACTACTATTAGTATAATTTAGTACTGATAGCATAAAGTTACTGTTGTTAGTTGAAGTTAAGACTGCTTAGTGTTGAAGACTAAAATATAAGCTACTAGTTAGTGCTGCTAGTAGTAAAAATTAAAGACTGGCTAGTACAAGTTACAACTATTAGATGATATTAGTATTACTAGTACTAATGTTACTACTGCTTATGTTTATTAGTGCTGCTGGTGGAAAGATTACCAATAGTTTGAAGGACTTTCTACAGTCAAAAGGATAAAGACGAATTAAAGAGATAAAGATTGTTTGGAGAACAAGAATACGTGTGAAGATAAGTATTGAGATATTTATGTTTTAGAATAGTAATCTTCAAAATATCTTCATTTAAGCTCCAGAATGCGTGCCTTTTGCTAATATTTACCAAGTACTCCGTAATTACTGCAATTCTCAAGTATAAATGACTAAGTAACAATTATTTGCAATAATTATACAAAATGGGTTAAATACATGGGATAAATGATGCTATAAAATAGATGTTATTTGATGTCATCATGCTTAAAGCGTCAGCCACTACATTTGCTTTTCCTGGGTGATAACGAATCTCGCAATTGTAATCACTGAGCAAATCCAACCAACGACGTTGCCTCATGTTCAACTCCTTCTGGTCAAGGATATGTTGTAGACTTTTGTGATCAGTTAACACGATACACTTTGTTCCATACATACAGTGCCTCTAAATATTTAGAGCAAACACTACTGCTCCTAACTCCGAATCATGAGTTGTATAATTTTTCTCATGAATTTTCAGTTGTCGTGATGCATAAGCAATCACCTTCTCATTTTTCATTAAGACAGCACTTAGTCCTTTATGCGAAGATCGCATAAACAATAAAGTTCTCAGCTCCTTCAGGTAAAGCCAAGATAGGTGCACTGCACAACTTCTCTTTCAATAGATGGAAAACTGCTTCTTGTTTGTCACCCTAATCAAACTTGACCTTCTTCTAGGTTAGTTTGGTCATTGATTTAGCGATCTTAGAAAATTCTTCAACGAATCTTTGATAATAACCGGCAAGATCTAAAAATTGACCAATCTCCTTGCAGTCTTAGGAGATGCCCAATCTTTCATAGACTCGATCTTGGCAGAATCCACATGAATGCCCTTACTGTCAACCACGTGACTGAGGAACTGTACTTTGGGAATCCAAAATTCACACATAGAAAATTTTGCATACAACTCCTCTTTTATAACAACCCACAAATTTTCTCCTATATAATTATCCATCTATTAAATTAGATGCAAATTTTCCTCAGTGTAATTTCCATCTATTAAATTAGATAAAACCATTTTCATGGAAAGATTTTTGCTTTATTCCATCCATAATGTAGCATAACTTACATTACAAAAGTAAACGAGCTCACGCAACCAACCAATGCCAATTTCATCAACGTTTATAGCAAGTAAACATTATAATATGTCAAGCAATATGTTTAAACTCCATTTTTACCATACGTTATCTATTTAACGTGTAATTCGAAACGTTTATTATAAAACGGACTTTAAACGTTAACGTTTATATCAAAACCCTAACTATATGTAATGTTTACATACAATACAAAGGTACAAGCCTTTAAGGCATGTATACAAGTGATCAATGCACAAAATTTGAATTACATTTTCCCTCCTAAACCAATGTACAACTCGTTTAAGCTTATAGTACAATTCGACTATTCATAGAATTCAAATTGGACTATTTCCCTCCATTTTATTTCTAGTCTCCGTACAACTTGTTGATCACAAGTTACAAACACATCAAGCACACATTTAAACGCCATTTCCCTCCTTAACCCTAACTTATACTCGTCCAAAAACCATAAACCCTAACCCTAGCTTGTCATAACCCTAATTGTAACATTT
>BQNB010166428.1:3243-14113 GCA_026074375.1 Tanacetum coccineum | reverse complement strand
GGTACTCTTAACAAGCTAGCAAAAGACAGTTTTGCACGTGGCATTCTAAGACTTAAATTTCAGAAAGATCATTTGTGTTCAGTATGTGCATTAGAAAAAAGAAAGAAATCCTCCCATCAACCTAAAGCTGAAGAAACTAACCAAGAGAAACTATATCTTTTGCATATAGATTTGTGTGGCCCGATGCGTGTGGCGAGTATTAACGGGAAAAGGTATATCTTAGTGATTGTTGACGATTACTCAAGATTTACTTGGGTCAGATTTTTGAGGACAAAAGATGAAGCTCCTAAGGCCATCATCAAATGCATCAAAAATATTCAAGTTCATTTGAATGCCACTGTCCATAATGTTCGAACAGATAATGGAACTGAATTTGTCAATCAGACACTTCATGAATTTTATGAAAATGTTGGCATTTCGCATCAAACATCTGTTGCCCGCACTCCTCAGTAGAACGACGTTGTCGAAAGGCCAAACTGAACTCTTGTAGAAGCTGCTCGTACAATGTTAATATTTTCTAAAGCACTATTATTTTTATGGGTCGAAGCAATCAATACAGCCTGTTACACCCAAAACCGTTCTTTAATCCGCCTTTGATACAACAAAACTCCATATGAGCTTATGCAAGATAAGAAACCGGATTTATCATTCTTTCATGTCTTTGGAGCACTCTGTTATCCTACCAATGACAATGATATGGACTTGGGTAAATTAGATGCAAAAGCTGACAATGGTATTTTTGTTGGTTACGCTGCCAGCATAGAAAGCTGTTCAGGATCTATCATAAACAAAAGAACCTGGAAAATTGTAGAAACAATTCATGTGACATTTGATGAGATGATAGCAATGGCTTCTAAACAATTCAGTTCAGGGCTCGGGCTTCATTCTATGACTCTTGCAACATCCTATTCAGGACTCGTTCCAAAACAAATGTATTCCTCAAACAACCTTGATATTCCAGACCAAAAAGAGATGATTAGGATCATTGTTTTCTACCTTTCGTTTGAATACTTCATCTCCATCATTTGATGGTTTCTCCAGTTCAAGAAGCTGCCTGTCTAGGAGCTGTGGGATTTAGCCCGATTTCCTTGTGTCAACTTTTCAATATAACAGGATGCTCCATCATCAAGTACTCCATCAATACAAGAACAAGAACAATCTTCAAACATTTCTCAAGGTTTTGAAGAATCACCAAAAACACCAATCTTTCGTGATGATCCACTTAATGAATCTCCTCATGAAGAATCACCTTCTTAAGGGTCATCGTTGAATGTGAGACAAACCCACACTCCATTTGAACACCTTGGTAAATAGACTAAGGATCATCCTATAGCAAACATGATCAGCGATCCTTCTCGCTCTGTCTCTACGAGAAAGCAACTCCAAACTGACACCATGTAGTGTTATTTTAAAGCCTTCCTAACTTCTGTAGAACCAAAGAACTTCAAACAAGCAATGATCAAACCATCATGGATCGATGCAATGCAAGAAGAAATTCATGAATTTGAAAGGCTAGAAGTTTGGGAATTGGTGTCTTGTCCAATAAAAGTGTTATTGATCAAACTTAAAATCGATTTATAAGGTCAAACGGATGAATTTGCGAGGTAATAAAGATTAGGTAGAATAGTTGCTCAGGCGATTCAGGCAAGAAGTAGGGGAATTCGATTTCGAGGAATAATTTGCACCGGTTGTAGAATAGAGGCCATCCGTTTATTCGTAGCAACATGTCGCTCATAAGAATATGAATGATCTACCAAATGGACATCTAAACAGCTGTTTAAGTGGCCCGAGCTCAGAAGAGGTTACTTTCTCAAAACAGAAGGTTTTGTTATCAGGGATAACCCATCGCATGTGTACAAGCTGAAAAAGGCTCTCTATGATCTCAAACAAGCACCACGTGCATGGTACGACATGATGTCAAGCTTCCTAATCTCACAACATTTCTACAAAGGTGCAGTTGATCCAATACTTTTAACACGGCAAGCTGGAATGACTTATTACTGGTACAAATTTATGTTGACGATATAATATTTGCATACACTAATACTGCCATGTGTAATGAATTTGCTAATCAGATGACCACTAAGTTCAAGATGTCAATGATGGAGCAGATGTCATTCTTTATAGGATTACAAATTTCCCAAAGTCTCGGAGGCATCTTTATAAACCAATCTAAATATGCTTCTAAAATTGTTAAAAATATGGTTTGCATACTACTGATTCTGTCGACACACCCTTGGTAGAAAAAAGTAAACTAGATGAGATCTACTACAAAACACACAAAAACACAGGGAGGAACAAATTGTTGCTTACACCTTTCTTGGGCATGATTGGATTCACTCTTATGTATCTTAACATCAGTAGAACTGACATATCTATGGCAGTTTGCTTGTGTGCTACGGTATCAGACAAAGCCTACACGAAAAAGCTCGTACAAGCGGTAAAATGGTTCTTTCGTTACCTTAAGGGAAACATTAACATGGGTCTTGGTAATCGTAGGAATATCCCAGATTAATTTCTTTAACAGCATATGCAGGGTGCAGAAAACTTAGGGTGTTCTGGACAATAGACGTTGTACATCTTGGTAGCGCTCAGTCTTTGGTGACCAAAAACTTCATTCGCTGGTGTTCCAAGAAGCAAAAGTGCACGGCCATCTTGGTTACAGAGTGCTGAATTTATTGCCCTATCTGGGTTGTTGTGCTCAAAATCCTATGGATGCGTTCACAGCTAATGATTATGGTTTTCTATTCAATAGATTCCTTTTTTATATACTGCGAACAAACAAAAGTGTAATCGCATTATGATGTAACAATGTTCAACCCTTACGAGCTAAGCACATCGATGTTCGCTACCATTCCATAAAGGAGCATGTGGAGAATGGAATCGTGGAGCTATACGTTATCCGGACTGAATACCAATTGGTTGACATCTTCACCAAACCTTTGCCAAGAGAAAGATTCAACGTCTTAATCGAAAAGCTCGGTATGAAAAGCATGTCTCCGGAAACATTGAAACGTTTGGCAGAGGAAACGGATGAGTGATGGTGGTAACTCATATCTTGTATCATATGTACATAAGAAAACATAAAAACACAAAAAAAAAAAAAAATTCTTTTTTATAAATTTTTCAAAAAGAAAATTAAAAATTAAAAAATCAGAAAAAAAATAAACATATGTATCTCTTTTTTTTTCCCCCCCCCCCCCCCCCCCCCCCCCCCCCCCCCCCCCCCTTTTTTTTTTTTTTCTTTCTTTATATGGCATGTCTTTCTAAAAATAGATAAAATTTAGGGCCTTAGAAATGTCATTTCCAATAATGATAGAGGCTTTAAATGAAGTTCGAGCAGAAGTTAAAAAGCTTTCAAAACATGCCAAAAATGGCTTGCTATTATTTCAGAGAGCAACCCGGTCATCATCTTAAAGGCAAGTATTTCAAAATGAAAACTTGGCCTCTCAACAGGAATTTATTCTCGAGCATGGTTACTTTCATGACCATGCAAAGGCTTGTGATTACTTTGCTTCAACAACCCGTGCTTCCTATATTCCATAGTGTACGTGCTCAGTGTGCTTATGAGTCTAATAAGAGGAAAATCTTATTTATTGGGTGTTTATTCTTCAAAAATATTATTAGCATCTTCAGAATTCTATTAGTAAAAAATGTTTTCAAAAGTCATTTGACCATCACACAACTGATACAGCTCTTTAATAGAAAACAGGTCATGTTTGACGGGAGAATAATCGTCAAAATATCTTCTTCATAATTATTCATGTGATAATAAAAAAAAGACTTTAAATAATAAAGGGTGAATAATTAAAGGGGAGTTAATTAATTTTAACTCAGTTGGGCATTATGTGTTATGTGTTTAATTCTTTAGGGGTATTATTGCAAATTGTGAGATTTTTATTATTATTAAACCTTAGGGATTAGTTTGGCCATTTAAGAAACTATCTTATGCTATAGGTTTAAGCAATTAGGAAAATAGAAGATCTAGTAAACCTTTCGGGGCATTTTTGCCAAAACCTAAAAGTTTTAAAACAAAAACACCACCCTTATCGTCTGGTACCAAACAACATGAACCACACACAAACTCATTACAACCTTAAAACCTCCATTGTCGATTTCTCTAGCATTCAAAGAATTCATTCTATCTTCATCTTAATCTTAAGGTAAACTTGTGTTAATGTTAAAACATCTAAATAATCAGACCAAACCTTGGAATTTTACTCAAAAAACCCTAAACTCGACCTAACTTTTATCTCTTTAAAAATTAGATGAAATGTGAAATTGATTAAGGGGTTTTGGTTCTATAGGGGTCTAGATGTTGTGCCTAAAATAGCTTTTAATGGGGATAACGCATTCACAAGTTTTGAGTAATTCTTGATGTCGAACTAGTTAAAAAATAGGCAAGAACTTGTAAAAGTTCATGGGTTTGGGTTTAGAATTGCAATAATGATTGTTTAAATGCATTTAAGTGTTCTTAAACATGCTTATATGTTATATCTTGAATATCTTTGTTTTTCATGTTCTTATGGGTCGAACAAGTCATAAGTCAAGATTTAAGTGGTTAATTCATGAGTTAAAGATGGTAGAATGTTTCCTAGATGCTAAGAGACCAAGTTAAGATGGATAGTATTGCTTGAAAAGGTGAAAAATGTTGGTGTATAATTTGAACAGGCGAACTATACATATGAATTAACACAGATGAACTATACCTTAATACATAGGCGAACTATACACTTTGTGTAACACAGGAGAACTATGCATTTTTACATAGGCGAGTTATACACTTGAATTCACACAGGCGAATTATACGTATTTACACAGGCGAATTATACACTTGGCTTAACAACAGGCGAACTATACATATATGTATAGGCAAACTATACACATAGGATTAACACAGGCGAGTTATACGCATATACTAGGCGATTTATACAGGTTTTTTTCTAGATGAATTAATCTAATAATCTTGGTAATCTAATATCATAACCTAATCTAAGTTATTAAACCTTAACCTATCATTAGTGATTAATTTAGGTCTAGTTTTTCCTTAGATATCTTTAGTGATTGCCTTGATTTCTATAGATTGCCTATAGTTAGTGTGTTGTATGATTATGTGTTTCTCCTAGGTTCATGTGTGTTAATGTTTTGCCTAGTGTCTAAGTGCATAACACCTTGTGTAAATCAGTCTTGCATTGTCTATCAGTGATATATATTTGCTTGTATATGAAATGTGATATTTGCTTAATTGTATATGTCAAATTACCCGGATTTTGCCAAATAAAGCTAAAAATGCCAAAAGAATAAGAAAAAGTGTGCTTTTATGTCCAATTGTGCAGGAAAGGATTGAAATGACAAAAAGAAGCAAAAACAGTCAGAAACCGACAAGGAACGAAAGAGACAAGAAAAAGAGTGAAGAAACAGCCAAAGATCAAAGCCGGATCAGCCCGACACAGCAAGAAAGAAAGACAAAGACCCAAAATAAAGTAAAGGGACCAAAGTTGACAAAGTGTTCAAAAGATTAGATGGCTTATTGGAAGTTTTAAAGTCAAAGGGACCAAGTTTGCCAAAAGAGAAAAGTTGCTTATTAAAGAAAGAAAGAGAGAAAGAACCATAAGGGCCAAACTTGCCATCTTGGAACTTCATTTTACACTAGAAAGGGTCGGGGCAAAGACAGGGACTAGATCTGCCAACACTTCAAACATTCAAACAATAAAACGCGTTTTGTAACAGCCCTAACAACCCGTAACCTCTTTTCCCGCCAAAAGTTTACACAAACCCAAGCCAAAAATCCCACACCCCTGCTCCTCACAATCTCTTGAAATCGTTTCTAAATCACTCCCCAATCACAATCAAACACGTGGCAACACATGATTGGTCCGAACACCTCATCTATATCATCCAACGGCTACAATCAACTCATCAAAGATCAACGGCTGAGAATTTAAGGACTATTCTAGAAATTCTTCCTCCTCTTCACCTCTCCTCTATAAATAGCAGCCCTAGGCATCATTTTTCAGTTGTTGATTTTGTTTTTAAACTTTTACTTTGTAATTTCCCGTTTTTTAAGCCATTTACTTTCAAATTTTCTAAATAGCTTTTAAGCACTTGTACGCTGTTCCTTTCCTCTTGTACTTTATAAATTTAGCAATATAATTCAGAATACAAGCTTTGTGTGTTCTTTTGATTTCAATTTCACACTCGATTTCATCAAATAAGCAATTAATAAGTCATTGCTTATTGCTTTTCTATAAGCTCAATTCTAGTCAATTTATGTTTCCTTAGCATCATTTACTAGTATTTACTCATTTTACAGCAAAGGCATGTTACTTGAGAAGTTAAGTTTCATTTGGAAGCTTAAAGAAGTATCAAGCTAACTTCGCATTAGTGAGTTTCGGTTTAGAGGATGGATAGCCGATTAGGTTTATTGATTTGAGCCACTCACGCTACAGAGTGGCTTTAGTCCCTGAGACTCCAAAATTCCAGGTTTTATTTTCTACATTTTATTTTAGAAATTATACAGCTTATTTCAAACTGCTTATTTCTTTTTAATCCTAAAGTTCAAATCCTGTTTCATTTAGCTAGGATAGTTTTTAGATGTAATAGTTTTAAATTTACTTAGTGTAGAATCAAGTTAGCTTCTAATTTTCAAATTCTGTCATTGATTAGTAGAAAAAGCCTAGTAGAGTAAGTAGCTTAAAATCTCTCTTCTTTTTTTTTTTTTTTTTTTTTTTTTTTTTATAATAAGCTAGAAAAAATTTAAAATTATAAAATTATAATATTTGCACCAGGGCAATTTTTAAAGGTGAAAGGAATTTTAGAAGCTAGCCATAAGTAGTATAGAGCTCACATTAAGTGAATGTAGGTTTAGGTACATGTTGTTAACTGGTTTATGAGTTTAAAAGAGAAGTTTAGCTTGCATTTTATCATCTTTGCCAAACATATCAGCAACATATCATATCAGCAGTTTGATTTTTAGCCTTAATTCATTTTGAAGTTTTGATTTCTAGTTTGAATTTGTAAAAACCTTTTACCTAGGTTGATTCAAGGTAGTTAGGGCAGCTTAAATCCAAATTTTCAGCTTGTAAGGTTTAGTATTAAGCAGTTTAGCTTATTAGAAAAAAGCTCATCTCAGTTTTAGCTTGAACTTGCACATTTTAAGATCAATTTTCTTGATAATTTTGTTAATACTTAGCTAATGTTTGTTTAGATATCTTGAGTACACATCTTAAGCTTTACATAGCTTCTTTTGTTTCTCAATTTCATCTATTAATAAGCAAGAAATAAGCCAAAAACCTAAAAAGCTCTAAAACCACAACTTTCTGTGACAGAATCTTAAGGGCTTATTTTCTAGCTTATTCTTTTGTCAAAAGTTGAAAGTGCCTTTATTAAAGTTGTTTAGAATAAGCTGTTTTACAAGTTTGAAGTTTTAAGTTTTTTCTGAATCTCATTTTTCAATAAGCCAAAAATAAGCCATAAGCGTAGGGTTTGTTTTGACATTTATTCATAGTGTAGGGGCACCCGTTTATACTGCATTGTAAATTTCCCATAGTTTGCCCGCCTACCCTGTTCTTTCCCTTTTTACATTTCCTACCCTGTCTTTCTTAAATAAATAAAATAGTTTTATAATTTTTGAATTTAGTTTAAATAAAAATTAGGGTTTGTGTTTTAATTGATCAAATTAGGTCACAATTAGGTTATAAAATTTAGGGCTTTTGTTTCCATTAAATTTCTGCACCTTTTTAGTATTCTAAAACCATTTTTTCTTATTTTTCTAGTTAAATTTGTATTTTCTAGGAATTAAAATAGATTAAAGTGAATTACTTTTTCTTAGAAAAATCATAAAAAATAGAAAAATAGTTGAAAAATTAAAATTCTTTTTGCAATAATTTTCTTTTTAAATCTAGTATTTTTGAAAAATAAAAACAAAATTTTAGTGATAATTTTTAGAAAAAGTTTATTTTTGTTAATTCATTAATCTTTTAAAATTCATAAAAAATTCAAAAATAGTTAAAAAATTCCAATTCTTTTTCCTAAAATTTTCTTTTTAAATTTGTGATTTTTAGGTATAAAGTTTGTTAAAAGTAGTGCCTTAGATTTTAAATTTCAGTTTTAGCTCACGTTTTTACTTTTTGTGCATTTAAATTTCGTATTAGTTAATTGTTTTTAGTTCATGCTATTATATTTGTAGTATAATCAAAAGTTCAAAAATCCTTTATCATTCTTAACTCGAATCCGAATTATTCCCAAATCTCAATTCACGACTTCTTCGAGGAATTTACGACCCGTGTATTAATTACTTTCCTAAGTGATTAATTACTTACGGTATCTTGGTTAGTGAAAGTTTGCACTATAGAGATATATACTATGCTTTCAACTGAAACCAATTTTGGCGCCGCTGCCGGGGAAGACGTGAACGATTTTTGAGAAAGATTCGTTGAAGTAGAGTTTTGAAGACCCTTCCTTTGGAAGTTATCTTGTTATTTTTGTATAAAAAATATAAAAAGTTCATTAATTCGATTCCTATCGAATTAATATAAAAAAATAAATAAACAAATTTGGATACTAGCTATCCATCTTAAACCATTCCAATAAACAACAAAACAAATCGTGAAGTACTTGCGAGGTACGACGGACCTTTAAGTTTACAAACTATAAGGTGAGTTTAAGGAAAAGTGATAGCTACTTTCTAAGTAGTCATTGCGGCTCGCTAAGCTTTTCCGCTCACTTGTGCGTAATCTTAGAGACTTATCGTGAAGCTTGTAATAAACGGTTACCAAAAATATTTTTGTTTTCATTCTTAATAAATACTAAAAAAATTTAATTTCTCCCAAAAAGAATCTTCTCAATCTCAAATTCTTTAAATATCTTATGTATTATTCGGAAAAGCTAAAAATATTCTTCTTATTCCTCTTATTTGTTTAATTCTCATCTTCCTTATCCTCGATATTGTTTAATTCTTATGGCGCCTAATCGTTCAAAATCCCTTTATGCAATCAAAGAATGTTCAACTTGTGGAACTTGGTACACTAAAGAATGTTGTTCGATAGGAAACCTTAATGACAAGATCATTGTTCCCGTGTCCGACTCTTCTTTGCATTGTGCGGTGTGTGGAACCCCGGTCAATGGTCCGTATTGTCATGGATGTACTCTTATACGTACGAAATTCGAAAAAGATTTGTTTACATATTGTGTTGATAATGGAGTTTTCCAAAATTTTCAAGATACTTCCGAGTCATCCAATGACAATACCAACGTTGTTAATGCTCCTCGAGAGCCAAGCGTTGTTGATCAAGACCCCGGTGTGAATATTTCACAAGATCCTCCACAAATCGATCATAATTGTTGTTATGAGTGCGGTGATTCATTAAATGGGATTTTTTTGTCAAAAATGCATTTGTGAATCTTGTGGAAAAGGTGCTCATTTCGGTTACAATTGTCCACCAAAAGATCCGATCATTTCTGAGCCGGAACCGTGCTATAATCAAAATTTTGATTGTTTCCCACATGATTCACAAACTCTTCCACAACAATATTCTTGTTGTGAAAACTGTGGAGGTTCTCATGAGACTTACCAATGTCAGCCGATGAACCAAGAGTATTTTTATTCTCATTCTTCCGGTTTCGACCAATTTCAACCTCCGCAGTTTTCCGATGTTTATCAGACTCCTCCGGTAGCAAGTATGGAAATGCTACATGCTCAAACGGATCTTATAGAATCTATGCAAAACTTCTTGAAGAAGTATGATCACATACCTCATAATGAAAAGAGCATCAAGTTATTGCTTGCGGAGGAGAAATTTTTGAAAATCAAGCAAGTTGTGGAAGAGGAGCAAACTCAACCTGAGTATTTGCAAGAATTGTTGCAAAGTCTTCTTACGGATTTACAAATTCTTAATGAAATTCAACCACTTAAGCAAGAAATTCTTAACCAAATCCAAAAAGATCAAGAAGAGAAGAGTATTGTGGAACTGCTTGCTGAGGAGAGATTTCAAAAAGCTAATCAAGTTTTAAATGAAAGTCAATCTTCTCAAGAAATGAAAATCCAAGATTTGGAGATTCAGAAGCAGCAGTGTTTAGAAGAAATGAAAGAATGGATGAATGATTTAGGAATAAGAGAATATAGAAAGGAGGAGATCCATATTGATTATAGAAGAAAATGTGAAGATAAGATTTATGAGCTTAAGGATAGATTAAATTGCCTAAGCATTGAAATTCGAAAAATCACACAAGAAGCAAAAGAGCTTAGAGAATCTGAAGCTAGAATTCAAAGTCGGAAGATTATCATTGACGATGATGACGATGATTTATCATTGACGATGTGCGATGAATTTGGGATTTTATGCTGTCATCGAATACGATACACACTCGTTTCTGCCCCAAAAACGTAGAGCCTAAGGATTCGCTCATAATGGGAGACGAGCATATCAACACTACTCCGGAAACGGAGGCAATTAGTGTTGAGACCCTTGTTTCAAACCCAAGTGAGTCCGATGACTTTAGTTTGGGGGAGTGTGATTTGTTCGACATCGATGATTCTTATTACGAGAAGTCAACGAGTAGACTTGCTCATCTTGCTCCGATTTCGCCGGAAATCATTGAAGTTTGTGTCGATGACGATGATACCGACGACAATGACGATTTTTATGATTGTGTTGATGTTGAGGAGGACGGAGGAGAGATTGATCTCGACATTTTTAAGATCGTTGACATTTCTCTTCGGGAGAAATTAGTCAAAAGTTATCTTTTAATTGAAAAGATTAATGCTTTTAGTCTCTCTCCTCCTATTCCGATTTTTCCTCCTATTCCGATTTCTCCTCCTATTCCGATTTCTCCTATACTTTGCCCCTCCTCTACTATCCCCGTTGTGGAT
>BQNB010166427.1:0-14113 GCA_026074375.1 Tanacetum coccineum | reverse complement strand
CGTTAATGTAGGCCTTGGTTTCTCAATATCCTCAACATTCTTAAGCTCTACTCCTTTTTCTTTATGTTTCAACTTGTTCTGACTCATTATGACAAGAACTTGTGCAATGGTCTCATCATCACCAAAAATTGTTGAAGTAGGGGTTGAAGTCGTTGTTGGAGCTGTTGGAGTATCACTTTCTCCTGAAACTTGATCTTTAATCTCAGCAGTACCTTCAACAAAACTATCGATACTAATTTCTGTTCTGTCGGTATCTTCATTTTGCTTGTCGGTACCTTCATCTGGCTTGTCAGTACTTTGTTACTCAGTCTTTCCTTCATCTTGAGTAAGAGTATAGTCCATGGCATCATTTAATGTAGCTTCCAAATCAGTATCCATAACATCCCAGTCGTGTGTATGCACAGATGGTGCACCTTTAGAAGATTTGACGGTTTTCCTCCCCTGTTTGGATACACTCCTTCTCTTTTCTGACTTCTCCATATCCTTTTTCTTTTGCTGTTTCTTCAACCTAGAAGCCCTAAACCAAGCTTTGTGGTGGTTGATAACAGGTCTGGCCTTCTTCTTAAGCTGCTTGATCTGAGACTTCAAATTTTTAATTTCTGCAGCTTGAGGTGTGACCTGTGTACACAAAGAAATACATAGATCAAATACACTTTGGAGTGTCAGGCCATCCTCATTCCCTAATAGGGATCTATCACTGGATGACTGACCTCCATGATTCCCACTAGAACCCTCTGGATTGGAATCATGAATACGAATAGAAGAAGAAGGTCTGGAAGATGGGTCAGGCTGTGACCTAGGTTGGTCTTCACTTAGGTGGGTAGGAGAGGGTATTGGTTGGGATTCAGATGGTCTTTCTGAAACTTTACCCTCATTATAACACCCTGTGTTTTCAAGTCATTGACGACGTCGATAAATCTACTATTTATTTTTAGTGTCGTACGCGTTTGCTAATGTCAAAACCTTTTTAGTTAAGGCTGGGACTGGAAAGTGATCCATAGGGATAGGCACATCCCTTAACTGGTTTCTCAAAAAGATTTGTAAAAATCTTGGATACATGACAAACTTCTTAGATGCATCCAAGTGTCTCATCATACCATCAAAAATTAATTTTGAAAAATTATATTTTTGATTAGTTGCCAAACAAATCACTGCTGTGGCAATATTAGTGGGAATTTGATCCCAAGAAGTGCTTTTAGAACTGATGCAGTGATTCATGGTATGAAAAAGAAATTTCCATTGAGGTGAAAAGAGGGCTTTGTTAAAAGTTAAAGTATTTAGGTCCCCTCGTACCCTATAAACTAACATAGTGTCAAATATAGCCTGATTGTTCAAAGTATCTATCCCATCAGCATCATCAAAAAGAAGATCACTTCTTATTGATGCCTCTGAGATAGTCACAGGCTTGCCAGCAATAATGGCATCTATATAACTAATGTTGTTGACTGTTCTGGACTTAGCAGATGTCCAGAACTGTTCAACAAACGAAGTTGAGACGATGGGACTTACAGTGAGTGCAAAGTGGATTGAACTGTATGTGAGGAAGTCCATAATTTGATGAAACTCAGTGTTCCCATCATTCTTTTCCAAGTAGGCAACCATATTGTGCTTTGAGCAGAAATCCAAACCAGCCATTGTTGAATTGATTTTGTTGATCGACGGTGATGAAAAATTAGGGTTTGTTAATTGAAGTCGATTAAGAGAGTTTAGGTGAATAAATTGTGTAATTGAGATGGGTATTTATAGAAGGAGCAATCCCAATGTCGAAGAAACCGCCAAAAATTACACTTTAGACCCCTACCGTTATTGTTCTCTAAGCGGCTTTGATAAGCGGTACAAACTTTGCCTGTCGGTACTAACTATAAGCCTATCGGTACTAACTTTTGTCAACCAAAAATTAAACAAGTCTGGCAACAAGAGTTCTTTAGTACCATCTATAGCTCTCTCCAATTACTCTCTAGAACCCAAATAACTCTATGAAAAACATCACCATTGTCAAGATTCTTCTGCTCACAGAACATTCCATACAAACTGTACAACAAATCATCTTGCCTCCCCTTAACTAATGCAGCCTATTGTGAATTATCATTCCAAATGATAACATATCAAAATGAACCTGCTAACATTAAAAGATTTAGTTAAAAGATCAGCTACATTGACATCAGTGTGAATCTTTAGCACCTGGAATAAGTTCTTTCATAAGAAACCCCTAATGGAATTGTGCCTAATTCAATATGCTTTGTTTTGAAGTGAAATACTGGATTCTTTACAATGCATATATAGTATTTTCATATATTAATGTATATCTTAGTGTTCAAAAAATTGAACCATAGGTCAAACAATTAATTTTGAAACCACAAAACTTTCCCACAACGTTGGCACAAAACCATAATCTGCCTCTGTAGTTAGAAGTAGCCACAATAGTCTGCTACTTGCATTGCCATGAAATAAGTCCTCAAAGTCCAAGAAATTGACACCTCCCTGTTGTGATTTCCTTTCAAGTTTTGCTCTAGCATAGACACTATCTGAGTAGCTTCTAGGTCAAAATGATGACACTTCTAACATGACCAAAGACCCGTTTAGGTTTGCCCTTTGAGGTACATAATGATTCTCATCACATGCATTGATAATGGGAGGTCTTGAGTTACCTGAAACCTAAACAAGCACAGACTACAAACATAATATCAGGCCTAGAAGCAGTCAAGTACATTAAAGAGCCAATTTATAGATCTATAAATGGTGTTAACATTCCACATCAGTATCTACCTCGTCCTTGACCAAAAGCTATGGGTTTCTCAATTGGTGTACTAGCAGTCTTTACACTGGCAAAATCAAACTTCTTCAAGATTTCTGCAACATACTTATCGTAACTTATAAAAATACCATCTTCTTTCTGTTTGACTTGTAATCTAAGAAAGAAGGTGAGCTCTCCTATAGAACTCATCTAAAATCTACTCTTCATCAATGCCTCAAATTCATCACACCAAGATGTCTTTGTAGAACTAAAAATAATGTCATCCACATAAACTTATACTAACATGATATCATTTTTGTCCTTCTTGATAAAAAAAGTCTTGTCAATAGTTCCTCTTCTGTATCCACTCTTCAACAAGAAAGTAGATAAAGTAGCATACCAGGCTCTGTGAGCTTGGTGTAAACCATAGATAGATTTCACAACTTTGTAGACCTTCTTAGGACACTTAGGATCTACAAAACCTGGAGGTTGAGACACATATACCTCCTCCTCAATTATGCCATACAGGAAGGCACTCTTCACATCCATCTGATAGACTATGAATCCTATATAAAGAATGCAAAGCCAAAAGAACCTAATGGGCTTCAATCCTAGCCCACAGGACCAAAACCTCATCATAGTCTATCCCTTCCCTTGCCTATGTCCCCTGGTTAACCACCTTCCTTATTTCTAACCACAACACCTCTTTCATCCTTCTTATTTCTATAAACCCATTTTGTCCCAATTACCTTCTTCCCATAAGGCAAATCTGCAAGAATCCAAACTTTCTGTATCTTGAATTGCAGCAGTTCTTCCTGCATAGCATCAACCCAACTCTCATCTTCAAGTGCTTCAAATATCTTTTTGGGTTTAATTTGAGATAAGAAACAAGCAAATAAACAATGCTGGAAGTCCTTGTGATTATTTCTTCCTCTGCATATTTTAATATATCTTACAAAAGCAAGGGCTTTAGAACTTTTGTTCACTTTGCTCCTTGTTTGAACTGCTAATTTTGGATCTCCAAGAATTTGAGTTGAAGGATGAATATAGTGAATCCTTGATGTGGGAATAGGACTAACATTTTGACAATAGTTTTTAAATTTGTGAAGTCAGCCACTGCACCCTCATCATCATAAGATGCATTGTTAAAAATACCATCATTAGGATTGTCATAAATATCCTCAAGAGCAGGTATTTGAGAATCATCTTGGTCAGTATTGGTTAGAGATCAATTAGATAGTCCACCATAAGGAACAGGGCAGTACAACTTGTGTGCTATCAGTATTAACGTGTGTTTATAAAAATTATCTTAGCTCCTAGCACTCCTACTTAAAGAACAAATCCTTAGTGATCTTGGCAAACTCCTTTCTAAAGCTATCACTGCATCATTCGCCCTCCTTTCTTGTCTTTTAATCCTTTCAAGCTCATCCAAAAAGACTTGTCCTCCTGATCTACTGGCTTCTCATTTGTCTTTAAATCAGTATTCTTATTATGCTTTTCACCTTCATTCTTTGCTTCTAAGATCTTGACCTGTTGAGTTAAGAAGACCAATTGCAGTACAAAGTAGTCTTGAGCAGATTCAGCTTCCATTTTAGAATTTCCTACATCAATATTATCTTGTGTACCTGCACTATGATTAGCATTCTTTCGGACCTACATGTATCTGTTAGCTGATTCCTGATCCACAGCTGATAATTCCATTAAACAGTAAATAATCAAGATAAAACACCCAATTTGGTCCTTTCCTTGCAACATTTGGTTTATTTTCTAAAAATGTTAATGCAGGGTTCTCAACTCTCTTAGTTTCTAAATTGATACCCTAAAAGCCTTGCCAATTAGAGAATACCCTACTAAAAACCCTTCATTAGAATTTCCCATCAAACTTGCCACAGTGGGTCAATGGTATTCATAGAATGACACATGGCACCCAAAAGGGTCATATATAGCTTATGCTTAGGTATATTTACCAGTTTATAAGTTCCATAAGGTGTCTTATTTTGAGTCTTGTCACTATACCTCTATTAAGGAAATAACAAGCAGTACAACTGCTTCAGCCTAAAAAGTGTTAGATAACAACTAAATCAGCTAGCATAGTTTCCAGCAGCCATCAATAAGGGTCCTTGTTCTTCTTTTTAGCAACTCCATTTTGTTGTGGATTCAACATTAACTGTATCCCTTTTTTTTTTGGATTCCCTTTTGACCCACATAATTCAATAAAGCCTGTTCTTAAATTCTGTACCATTATCACATCTAATAGTTTTAACTTTTTGATTTAATTGGTTCTCAATTTGTCTTATAAAGTCCTTAAGGATTCCACTAGTTTCATCCTTAGTTCTTAAGAAGAACACCCAACTAAACCTGCTAAAATCATCAGTGATAACAAGGCAATAAGTCTTATGGTTTATGCTCCTTACAGATGTAGGTCCAAATAAGTCCATATGTAAAAGCTGTAAGGGCTGACTAATAGAGCTCACTGATTTGGCCTTACAGGAGGCCTTGTGTTGCTTTCCTTTCTGACAAGCAACATAGGTGTGGTCATTTTGAAAAATCTTTGAAGGTAAACCTCTTACAAGGTTTCCCTTCACAAGTTTGTTTAAGTTTTTAAAGTTAACATGACCCAACCTCCTATGCCATTTGTTAGATTTATCAATTGTGGCCTTTGCAATCAAACAAGCTAAACCTCTAGAAGGAACAATGTTCTCTAGGTTGAAACTGTACATATTGTTTTGTCTAGGGACTCTAAGTAATACTTGATTTTCATCAGGTAACTTAAAGTCAGGAGACAACACAAGACATTCAGTGTCTGTGAAGAGAACCTTGTTCTTCTTGTCACACATCTGTGACACAGAAAAGAGATTGAAATGTTGTAGTTCTTTCACAAAGCACACATCCTCAAAATCTAACTTTCCTGTTTTTATTTTCCTTTGCAATAAGTTATTGAAACTTTACTACCTCCAAAAGCAACAGGTAGCATTTTTGGCAGATCCATGAATTACAGAAGGTTAAGCCACACAGACTGTCATTACCCACAATGCTGCTTTTCAAGCTAATGATTTGGATGCATATGACTCTGATTATGATGAACTCAACACTGCCAAAGTTGCTCTCATGGTGAATTTATCTCATTATGGTTCAGACGCTCTTACTGAGGTATACAATCTTGATAATGTGGATACTAATATAATAAATCAAGTTGTGTAGGCGATGCCGTCTTCTGAACAATCGAATGTTGTAAACCATTCAGAGACTAAAATAACCAATGATAGCAATATGATTCCTTATTCTAAGTATGTGATTGAATCACAACAGGCACCTGTTCAAAATTCTAATTCTTCTATACAACAAGATGCACTGATATTATCTGTGATTGAACTAAAAACCCAAGTAGTTATATGTACGAAGATAAATCTGGACAATAAAAGTGTCAATGATACTTTAACTACTGAGCTTGAAAGATATAAGGAACAAGTTAAAGTTTTGAAAGAAGGACAAAATGTTGATTTAAAGAGTAAAGATAACGTTTCAGATTCATGTGCACAGTCTGTAGAGATTGATCATCTTAAACAAACACTTTCAGAACATTTAAAAGAAAAGGAATCTTTAATGCAAACGGTTACTCTTCTCAAAAATGATTTTAAGAAAGAAGAATCTAGAAACATAGATAGGGAAATTGCTTTAGAAAAGAGGACAAACATCTAGATAATATTGTTTTTAAAAGAGATCAATCTGCACAAACTATTCACATTGTGACAATCAGTCAATTTCAGGTCGTTATTTTATTCTCGAGTATTAATTATAATTTTCATTTTTATGTTGAAATATGAACTCACGACTAAACGGGAAGAAATTAGGGCTTACGATTGTAATTTACGTAACGTCAACGAAGAACCGGAGAATCCTACGTTAAGCATCGACATTTATATTTTCAAAATGCCGTAGAAATATTTTTATTTCATTCGTTTTATTTTTCGTATTGCGTGCATTTTCTTTTCGTACCTTACGTAAAATTATTAAGAACAATGTTTATAATTATTGTTCGACTCGTACCGTACGTAAACTAAAATTTTCAGAGAAGTATCAATCATAATTTTCGTAAGAACTATTTTTATGAACTTGTTGCTTTTTTACTATTCGTAGGTTTTCCGCTTAACTCCTCGTTTTAATTTACTTTTTGTACCTTTAATCCTTCTCAAAACTAGCCCTACCTATCTAAAAATTTATAACACTAAACACTAAGATTTTAAAAATTAAAAACACAAAATCACGTCACAACAACACCACCACCTCATTTTGAGGCGTGCACAAGAAGAGGTTGCAAGGAACAAAGACACTTGTGTCTGGTTAGTCCCTTGCATGCATAAGCCTTGATACAAAACCATCAAACCCTTCATTCACTTCCATAGTTTACAAAAAAAAAACTACACACACTCCTCTCTCCCCCTTGTTCTTGCCGTACACCTTAGCCCACCATAACACCAATTCCATCAAAAATTTCCAAGATCAAAAGTTACTACACTAGCTAAGAATGAATACCTTAAAGAATAACCCCAGAGACAAACACTTTGAGGATGATTAAAGACTTGAAATGAAGGTTTCCATACACATTAGGGGCTGAATTAATTCCAAGTACTCATCGGTCATTGCATGGAGGTAATGATGGTGATGCTAGGGTTTATGGGTTAAGATTCAAGGATGGTGTAAAATGAGTCACATTCGTTTAGTGGTGAAAATCATCACTTGACATCATTTAGTTGGGTATTAAACCACTACTAAATTTTTAGTTATTCTTTTATTTTCTATGTAATTTATTTATAAATGTAATTGTAAATGTGATGAATATGATTGAACTAAGATTTTATTTGGGTTTTGGATGTGGCACAAGGTGATTAGGTTTGAAAATGGATAAAAACTAACTTTAAGAAAACATGATGGAAATCACAAGAAAATTTAAGGCAGAAAGTAAACATGAAAGTTTGACATTTTATGAGTATGATAAATAATTGTATTTGAATTAATCTAATTTTGTGGACAATTGTTTTATAGCTAGTAGCATTTGAATCAACACTTGAATGTAAAAATTGCATGAGATATGATCATTTAACCAAAAGTAGTCAATTCTAACCTTGCTGGGACAGATCGTATCAAAAAGTCAAAATTTCACACTGAGTTTGAGTAAAAACTAAACCCTAATGAAATGTAATAAATTGATGTAATACTTGTGACCAAGTTGGGATAGTCAACCAATTCATTAGGTTTGAGAAAATGGTGTCAAAAAATGGTAACGAAACAGACAAAGTTTTCAGGCCAAAAATAGTAAATATATGAGCTTTTGTAGAAAGAAGTGACAATTAAGTATATGACAACTCAAAATAAATGTTATAGAAATAACTTATAAACTATCAAAAGTACACTATAAAGTATTTAAACAAAAAAATGTCTAAATATGTAATAAAGTCTACATATTTATGGAATAAAGAGAATACAACTATTTTATAAACATAAACCTATAACAAACTTTGACAGTCTATATATACACTGTGACCAAAAGTTTTAAAGCGTATTTTTTTTTGTCGCCAAAACCCGAAAGGTGGTAGACCCTCTTTTGGGAGTATTTTTATGTAATGATCCCTACTGACCCTTAAACTGGTTTATATCCGACATTCAAAACCCCAAAATTTAATATCAAGTTACACCACATACACATTAAAAAGGCCCATAAAACTTAAATGGGACCACGAAGACCACAAATACACTAATAATATTTAAAAGACTTTATTGGGCTTAGCTTTGGACCCAACCACTGTGGGAGAGCCCCTAATACTGGACTAAGGACCTGGTCATGGGACCATTAAAATAGACCAAATTACTTAATGGGACTTATAATTGGGCCTATTGGCTTTTTGACGACCACATTGGTTTACAACTAGTAAAATTTAGCAATTAATAAAACTAGTAATAAAATGACATACTTTTTACTTAGAAAACTTAAGTGTGATTTAACTTACCTAATAAAACTTGATCATCATGACCTATATATACAATACTATGATCTATTTTGGGGTCGTTATTATTTTTACCAGACATAAAAAGCCTAAAACGCCATACATGTTGTATTTAGGATTCCGTTGATTTCGTGCCGACGCCCAATGTGAAATTGGATAAGCGGAGTGTAGAGTTATTGTTTTAATCGCCGATCTATTTTCTTTTCTATCCGACATAATCAAGTGAGTTACATAGCCTTGACATTTTTACATATTAATTGTTATATTAGGAAACCCGTCGAGGGAGATAACATGCTTTGGATTTAAAAATAGAACAACAAGGGACCGCGAGAGTGTAATGCTAGTTTATCCTTGAATTATTAAATATGTTAGTCCTGTTAACTCGCTAAATAAAAAGTCCCCGCGAAATATCATGAATTTGTTAGATTGGTCCTGGAATAAGGCATACGCTTATACATGAAATATACTATTTGGAGAATTAACACGGACTCTCCCGTGTCCGGTGACGACTAGCTATCGTCCTTTTGTTGGGAATATAACACCTGAAAAAAATGAGAAAACAAGGCCCTGGACGATGCGTTGTATAGATATAAGAACACTCATGAGCGAGGGGTTAGTAGAGGGCAAAATACTGAATTTAAATGGTTAGAGGTTGTTCAATTGTAGGCTTAAATAATGCGCCCCTAAAGATGATTGTCTGATACCACATCGTATATCTATTCCAGATAATTGTTTTCGAAATTGATACTTGGTGGGTACGGAAAAATTATATTGTTATGATATATAAATTATGTAACTGCTATTGAAATATCACGAGATTCAACATTATTGTTGACTTTTTAGCATGATTTATCTCAGGTCCTTGAATGTAATTCGGATTGATGAAGACATGAATGGCCCCTCATTAATTAATTATTACATCGAAAACGTTATTGTAAAATATTGTATGATAACTGTTAAACTTTAATTGGGACCGTGATGTGAACTTTTATATTACGGAAATTAATGAAGATTTTCCTAAAACGTCTCTTTTATTTTCGAGAGTCGTTTCGTTCTATGATTTTGAGTTATTTGCTACTTACGTAACACCATTGGACCCAATCCGCTTACTAGATAATATTGTTTTCAAAATAGATCAATCCGCACAAACTATTCACATGTTGATGAAACCTCAATTTTTCTATGATCATACCACTAAACAAGCTCTAGGTTTTCAAAATCCTTTCTATCTAAAGAAAGCTCAGCAGTTGGAACTAAAGCTTTATGATGGTAATGTCATTGAGAAAACTAGTGCCATTATGATTCCTAACTCCGAAGAGACCCTAATGCATACTGAAGAGAGTCATTAAAAAATGCTTTTAAAACAACAGATCCTATGATGTTAAAAAGGAAAGTTAATACTACACCAGTAGATTATGCTGTTCTTAATCAACTTTCTCAAGATTTTAAAACACGATTTGTTCCACAAACTGAATTATCTGCTGAACAAGCGTTTTGGTCTCAGAATTTTGTAAATTCTCTAAAACCCACTCTTTCTAGTAGACCCACCAAAGTTGAGGTTCCAAAAGAACTTCCTAAAGTCAGCATGGTTAATACGAGTTTGAAGAAAATTAAACACCATCTTGCTGGTTTTGATGTGGTTGTCAAAGAAAGAACTGTGGCCACAGTTATCACTAAGGGCTCATGGGGGTTCGAACATACAAAAGCTTGTTTTAGGGATGAAATAATCCCATTTGTAAAAGCTATAAAGGACTTATTTGATTGATGAAATTTCTAAACTCCAAAATGTCTTCCATTAAATGGAACAGGCTGTGGAACAACATCGTTTAAAGTTAAAAACATGTGAAGTTAAAATGAATCAAGTTTTGAACGAAAACAAACGACTCTTGAAACATGTCATTAACAAAGATATTGTGAACATAATTATGAATTCTTCTGTGGATAATACTTCTGTGAATGTGCATGAATGTGAAAAGTGTCTAAAACTTGAGACTGAGCTTCTCAACAAATCAAATTTTGTTGAAAAAGAGATTTACGATAAACTATTCTAAAGTTTTACCACTCTTGAAAAACATTGCATCTCTTTAGAAGTTAATAAGTATTGATCCCAACTTAAGATCGATCCCTTAGCTTGTAAAGGTTAAGTTACTTTGGATAAATCCAAAACAACTATGGTAGAAACTTTGTGAATACTAAAGAGTATACGGAATTTACTCTTTAATACTTAGAAGAATATTAATAAAATTGTAAACTGTATGAACAATGATATTACTAAAAAGCTCCAATATTATTATTATCAATAATATGAGTACTCTGTGTTGTACTAGGGTTTACAACCTTGAAGCTATATATCAAAATGTATATATAACACCATAACCTAGGATCTCCTTTTATACACTAAGGAGTCCTTTACAAGATAACTACAAATCTTCTATAATTCTAATCTTATACGTATCTTTCTAACTATATAAGATATACACAAAATAAGTTAATACAAATCACTTGACACATCTTTATCTCTTTAGGAGTCTTAATCTTCATTCAGTAGTCTTAAGTTCTTCTGTAGTCTTAAGTTAGTACTGGCAGTACTAACTTACTCTAGCAGTACTAACTGGTTAGTATTGGAAGTTGTAACTTGATGAGTACTAACTCTTAGCTTGGCAGTACTAAGTATGAAGACTTTTAATTCCCAACAATCGTCCCCTAAACTTGTGATTTACCTCTAAATCATAAAGTTTCTTGAATTAAACCTTGTCCTCTGAGAGGATTCTTCCAAACACTTCATCTTCTTGGTCTTTCAACCTGCATGAATATCTTCCTAAGAAGTTCTCTGGACATCTCATTATCTTGATCCACTAAGAGATTTGCTACCAACATCAATGTAAGAGTTCCTCTTGACAATGGATACTCCTTCCCTACCAGCATGTAGATGTCTATTCCCTTCTCTGTAGACACATGATGTACTCCACATGAATCACATAGCCTCTAGGTTAAATCATGAATATGCTTTTGAAGCTTCCATAACTCATCATCTGTATCTGGTTCAAATAATCTCTTCAACTCAACCCATATCTCTCTTTCTTTGTCATCTGTTGGTTCTGTTGAATTGAACTTCTCTTTAACCAGAATCCACAGCATCACTAAGTCATCCCTGTCAAAGGCTTTCAGCATATCATCAAAGAAGTGATGTACCTTAGTATGATTTCCAACTCTGATGATCTTCCAGTACTTCCTAGTGCCTTCAGTGTAAATCTCCCAGTCAATTATTAGATACTTTGTTTGTAAGGCTTCAACATTCATCCCTTGCTCTAAAACTATTATCATCATTTGTTGTAGCTCTTCTTGTGACAGTTCATCAGCTTCTTTATCTCTTGGTTCTTTAGCTAGTTCTGAGCTTTCATTAGTCTTTTGCCTCTTAGAACTTTCTTGATTAAGTTCTTCTTCTGCATCCCCTTTTGAACTTCCAACTGCTAACTCAGAAACTGCTCTGTTACCTTCACTCTTTATTAGAACAAAAGTGTTTACTTTCCTCATTTTTTTAAACAAAGTCTTGATCTCATTAAAAGAATAACCTTTCAACTCTTCTGAGCTTTGGTTAGTGGTTTTCTTGTCTGCTCTTCTGCTTTAAGTCTTGCAAAATGTTTCTTTCTTTCCTTCATGAGTTCTACAAATAACTTTGACCTTTCTTCAATGGATATCTCTCCTTGCTCTTTTGCCTGCAATTTTGCAGCTAACTCATAGTCTGCATCCATCATAGCTTGAACATCATCCCATTAGGCAATGTTTACAGCTTTACTAGCTTCTTCTTCTCTTTATCTTTCAAGCCTGGCTTCTTCATCTCTAAAAATGAAAAAAAAGATAATGATCTGCCATACCCAAAGTTTAGAAAATTTAAACAATTAGCAGCACAAATCATCAATAAACATGAAGAGTACGCGTTCCCAACAGCTACAGATGCAGAATCCAGCACAAGCTATCAACCTCCACCTGATGCAATAATAAGACCAGCAGTCTATCCACTGGCAAGACATAACCTACAACCAGCCTAGAAACCAGACTATCTAACTCTGCTTGAAGTCTCTGAGCTACATCAACATCATATTCAATTTGATCTTTCTTCTTCTTTGGTTTTTCAGATTCAACCATCTTTGCCTTTCCCTTGTCTTTTAGATCAATTTATGGAGGAGATACTCTTACTCTTGTTCCAAACTCACTACGCTCTTGCATAGTTACTCCTTTTGCCTTTGATTTCTCACTTTTCATGTTCATAAGGGTTTGAGAAATAGTGAGGTCTTCATCTTCAATAGTGTTGGGAATAATTGAAAACGACTAAGTGTTGTTTCTGCTGTTAGAGATGTTCGTTTCTGCTGATAGCATTAAGTTGTTCCTGCTGATAGTTCAAGTAGCATTCCTGCTGATAATGTTCCTGCTGACAGTTCAAGTAGCATTTCTGCTGACTATGTTTCTGCTGGTCATGTTCTCGTTTCTGCTGACAGAGATAGAATCTGCTGATTGTTATATATAGACGTAATTAATGTAATTGAGGAATTATAGTTATTTTCTAGTATTATCTCATTAATATAGGAATGAGATAAATTAGGAAGAGATTGATGTATATCTCTTACGTGATTTTAGTTTTCTTGTTGACCAATTTTAGGGTTTCTTCTCTATAAAAGAAACCTTTAGCGTTAGGGTTTAGCACCGATTAAAAAATTAGAAAAACGTTTTATTATCAATAGAAAGATCCATAGAGGATCATTGTTCATATAGTTGTTCTTCTTTGTTGAATTGTTTAGTTTCCGCCTAAACATAAGCACTATACAACCACAAAGGCTAGAAGATCTATCTAGTACGAGATCCTTACAGTTCGCATCCGACTTGAGCAGTGTATACTTTCTCATTTACATTCTTTATTTCTTATCCGAGATTGTTGAGTTAGGCTTGGATAGCAGCAAGCCCTTTAGAAGTTTCAGTACTTCTAGACCATGAAGATGTTCCATTGATGGCTATTTTAGCATCTGCAGCCGTTTTGGAAGGTATGATACCCTTTGAATCCAGGATTTGTCGAGTTGGAACATCAAGCCCATTATAAAACAAAATGACTTCCTGCATGTCGGTTAAGTAATGTTGAGGACATTTCATTAGCAATTCTTTAAATCTTTCCTATGCACGGAAAAGGCTTTCATCGGGTTCCTGCTAAAAGTAATTGATTTCCTCCATTTTCTTTGCGGTACGGGCAGGTGGACAGTATTTGTTCAGAAATTTAGTTTTAAGAACCTCCCAGGTTGTAATCGAACCTGATGGCTAGTTTTTTAGCCATCTGCTTGCGGCTCTAGTAAGGGATACAAGGAAGGCTCGAAGCGTGATTTGATCTTGT
>BQNB010166424.1:0-14113 GCA_026074375.1 Tanacetum coccineum | reverse complement strand
ATGTTAGACAAACTTTAATATCGCCTTTAAGCAATAAGCAATGAGGAACTTGGTGCAAAACCATTCTCAAATCAACTGTAGCATTTCCAATAAAGTTTTATACGAAGTACTTGAGTTTAAATGCATTGCAACATCTTATTTTCTGAACAAACATAGGCAAGAAATATAAGTAATTCATTGCAACATATTTTCCTACAAAGGCACACAACACACATAAATAACTTAAATGTGCTAATGAATCAATTCGCTCATTTTGCTTATGAAATATGCTCCGTCCGTATGTCGAGTGGACTAGCTCTACGAGTCGAGGAAACTGCAACAACCCAAACAAACAGACAGGAAACTCGTTGCTATCACAAGTGGAGCTGCATTCCATGTCACTTTATCTTGAAGCAGAAGTGCAAGAGCTGCACTAAATGCAATCAATGTCGCTGCTAAAGACATGAACAAAGAAAGAAGTCCAATTGTTAATTTTTTCGGCAAGGCGTAAAGGAAGTCAGCTTCTGCATATCGCGAAGTAAGTATCCCTAAAAACATTAATACTGAAGTTGTTGAAGAGAATACCGCTATAGCATCTGCAACGATAAAAAGCATAAAGCTTCCGTCATCTAGGAACAAAGGTTTGCCATTATCTTGGTTTCCACCCGGGACAGTAAAGGCAGCTGCAAATGCCATTGTGACTACGAGTGCAGCAACCACGGTACATGAAGATGATGTGTCTTTCATCCATTGTTGTCCTTTCTCGAGTAACTCTGCATGGGATTCGGTGAAAACCATTCTTGGGGTTTTTCCTTGTGTGTTCAAAACTTCTTTGTATGAGGGCTCTATAATTTTTTCAACTTCCTGCACATAAATGTGATAAGAGGAAAAATGAAGTAACTACACCATTTTTGTATCTCGCTAACATCATAAGATGATTAACGACTTCCGTTGAATTTGTGTTTTACCTAACCGGCTTCTTTATGGCTAAAATGAAGTAATATGTTCTTATACGGGCAAAAATGCTTACTTTTACCCATTTTGAATTTTCTCTATCACGGCAATCGTGTGACGTTTGAAACCAGGTTATCTTTATAAGTTGCTTTTTGAACTTAAAAAAGGGTTTTGAACTTTAAATCTTTAAAAATATTTTCCAAATTCTTGGATGATATATCTGTCTTCAAGCGAAACCCACAAACCAGAAAACTTTTTTTTTTAATACCGGATAAACCAAAGTATCCCTTTTTCGGAGAATAATTCAAAGTATTCTCACCAACACAAATTACAGGATAATTCAAAGTATCCCTATAACGGAGAATAATTCAAAGTATTCTCACCAACACAAATTACGGGATAATTCAAAGTATCCCTAACCTGGATAACCAAAGTATCCATTAAAAGAAAAGAAAAAAAAATTAAAAAAAGTTTCTTTTTTTAATTGACAAAAAACCAATAGAAGCAGCAGACGAAACAAATCTGCAAGAATCCTAAAGGCACCATAAGCGGAAACAACAGCATCAGCGATCATCATAGCCAATATAAAAATAGATCCAACATTAGTCAATAAGATCATAAACAATACTGAAAATAATCAAACGGTCCCAAAGTCAACCGTCATGGCCCACCTCTTATTACAACATATACGTACGCGTACAAGGGCACGTGAATATACAAGTTCATGTAGATTCTTCTTGCAAAGAACATGTAGAACACGTAGGGACCGTCTCTTTCTTTCCTCTTTTTTTGTTTTCACTGATGATGGGTTTCGGTTGATTAATATTAAGGTATTTTTTTTTTTTTTTCTTTTTTTTTTTTTTTTTTTTTTTTTTTTTTTTTTTTTTTTTTTTTTTTTTTTTTTTTTTTTTTTTTTTTTTTTTTTTTTTTTTTTATTTTTTTTTTTTTTTTTTTTTTTTTTTTTTTTTTTTTTTGTTTTTTTTTTTTTTTTTTTTTTTTTTTTTTTTTTTTTTTTTTTTTTTTTTTTTTTTTTTTTTTTTTTTTTTTTTTTTTTTTTTTTTTTTTTTTTTTTTATTTTTTTTTTTTTTTTTTTTTTTTTTTTTTTTTTTTATTCTTTAGGACATTAATTTTGTTCACTATATTCAACCAGCAAGATTGATTGCACGCCTTTATGTCCTTACCAATTCTCCTATCATCTCCATGGATAGCCTTCATAACTCTTGCCCATAGAGAAGAGTTTTGAGAGTAGAATCTCCAAACCCATTTGAACATTAAGGCTCGATTTAAAGCGTATAAACTTGAGACCCCGAGCCCTCATTTTTCTTTTGGGGCCAGCACACAATCCCATTTAATCCACGACGCTTTCCTACTAGCTGAATCATGTCCATTAAAAAAATGACTCCGGATTGATTCAAGCTGGCGAATATGTTCTTATACACGGGCAAAAATGCTTACTTTTACCCATTTTGAATTTTCCCTATCAAGGCACTCGTGTGACGTTTGAAACCAGGTTATCTTTAAAAGTTGCTTTCAAACAAGGTTTTAGAACTTAAAAAATGGTTTTGAACTTTAAATCTGTATAACCTCCCAAATTCTTGGATGATGATTAGTCAGCCTAAAGAGCGGAAACTATGGTTACCAAAATATATATATATATATATTTAACATACGCCATCCATTGTTATCTCATAGCTTTATGAATTTACTATGTTCACGTACCTGAAACAATTGAAGTTCACGCTGCATTTGCAACGCAACGCCGGTTACAACATTAAGTCGGTGAAATGGGGCTAACTTTGCAACCATATGTAATGCGTTCTCGTTTTTTGCATCATCAAGTTGTATCACTACGAATAATTGGTGACGAGACATCTGATAAATAAGATTGTACACTCGTTCTTGGCGTTGCTTCATTGCTTCAAACAAATTAATTATTCCAGTATTGTACCAGATTATGCCCGGGTAGGTAACTATGCATTCTTCAATTAGCTCATGAGTCCCAGATGTGATTGCTGTAGATATTGCGGATCCTAAAATCCTCCAAGCTATGTCATGATCACCCTTATCTATAACGGTTTTGCATATGCGTTTAACAAGTAGGTTGCTCAGATTATGGTTTACTTTCATATCATGGATATTCTTGATTGTTGGAACTGCAATTGTGCACAGTATGTGATTCAAAGTTAGAAATGGTACATAACCATAAGCAATTGTATTGATGAATGCATGTACAACATACCCATATATCGGAGAGTTCTCCAAAATCCAGCAGTAAACTGTTCAAGATAGAAAATCAGAAAGGTTCAAAATATTCTTACTACTAGGCGATCCATCATGATTATATTCATTTTGGCCCCTTATGATTGAATACATTGTTGGAAAAATGGATTTTGTAAAAGGATTTTTGCAAATTTTGGACAATATTTAATATTTAATATATGTATATATTGCATATATTTGCATTGGTTAGTAGCTTTGCGTTCTCCCTGAAGAGAGCTTCGCAACGAGCTAAAGTATGTCCAAAATGGAGTTGATATGAATGAGATATCGTGTCTCAAAGTGAGGCACAAAATCTGGAAACTAGAACTATCCCACATCGCCTAAAGTGTGAAGTGGGAATGTGTTTATATAGGAATCTTGATATTTGCTATCAAACTCCTTTAAGGGAGTTGTACTCCAACACCTACGTATGCACGCGCAGGGGGTGCAGGAAATGAGATTTCTGGGCCAAAGTGAGTTCGAACCTCCTAACTCACGTCGCGGACACGAAAGCTTGCCTATGCGTGAAAGTTTTTGCTGTAGATTTCGTTTCCAATTTTAAATAGTTTCCAGATTATTTTGTATCCATTTAATTATAGAATTGATTTAAACTTGTTTTAGAGAATCAATTTATATAAATGGAAGATATCAAATCGTGTTTATTATTATAACAGATTTGCATATCGGTTTATTTTTAGCTGATATTTTGGCTTGGTGACCAAGATAGGTTTTAGCTATAAAATAAACCTCTCTTCATTCAGTATTCTACACAGAAAAATCGAACTCCATCCAAAACGCAGCTTCTTAGCTACCGATTTCCAGCATTCTCTTCGATCAGAAACACGCAGTGCTTCCGTGAATTTTCAGGCAAGTTTGTCAGGTTCGGCTGTACAACAACTTTGGATGTTGTACCCTGAGAAACAGACGGCGAATCTGTTTTAAAGGAATCGTGTTAAACACGAGCCTCGTTCCACGACCTTTTACTGCTTTCATTTATTTATCGTTCATAGTGTCTGTCTTCTGCTTCTACCCCATTCTATCTGTTCTATATTTTATTTTCTGTTAATTTAATTTATTGTATTATAATTCGATTTTATTAATAAAAGTATAACAGTTTCCCTACATACATTACTAGATACAGCTCATATGAGATTTATACCTTGTTCAAATTTCTTGAGAAAAAATTGACTTGAGTAGCACCTTGACTCTTCTTCAGAGGTATCACTTGCACTAAACAAATATAAAGAAAATCAAAAGGCATAACCAAACAATTCTACTACCGGCCGGAAATATCAAATCCAGCCCAACGCAGCGGACTTAGGGGTTCACGGGAACCCCATATATGTATTTCCCTCACCAAGTGTAATTTTTGTTGAAAATCCTGATTTTTTTCGAAATGCACATGATAACTTTTTAATTCATCTCTATCAAGTCATTTTATGGATATAATTTTGTAATTATTTAGTGGATTTAGTATTTCTCTTTTAAGAGTTTTTCACCTGGACGCCTGGTCACTTTAAGTCCCATGTCCACCCACGAACGTGATACGTAGTACATTATTTTCGATTTTGTAATTTTGGCATTTAACCTTCTGATTTCAAGAATACTTTGGGAAGAGAATAGAAAAGAAACTTACATGAATATATGAAACGACCCCAAAATCCAAGCGTGCTTCCACTAGGAAAAATTTCGGGCTTTAGAGCTAATACTTGTAAAGCCGTTTGGCCATTCCTATCATTTTCCAACACGATGTGCGGGTGCTTATCGATTATGTCTGACACCACGTCTGCATCATGATAATTAACTCTAGATTTAAACAGATGAAAGAAAAATGTGTGATATAAGTTTGAAACTTACCATAAAATCCAGCCATAATTGTGAGAGTAATGAGATCGCCACCTGCTACTCCTCTATACGGATTAGCATTTTCCTCACCGGGGCCTAAATCGGGAGTCACGCTCAACAAGTATTGTAAAGTCTCTTTATTTACATTCCAAGCAGCCAATTTAACTGGCGTATTACCATACGGATTCACATTTAAAGCCATACTCGGGTCCTGCTCCATTAAAATTTGTACAGCAGTCGTATTTCCAACCTTAGCAGCGTAATGTAACGGGCCCCAGGACCTCACTCCGATGCAGATAGATCATAATCTAGTGAATCTTATATTGTACGCAGTTAGAGTACGCGAATCCAACTTACAACAGAGTAGACCCAGACCGCCACACCATAACCCAAGAGAGATACGGCTCCCCCAGCCCCCCCTCGGCCATTTTTATTAACTTACGTCACCCATCGGTACCCAACACATCTCCATTTTTATTAAAATTCGGTACAAACAATTTATCTTTATCGCCAACTTCGACTATACGTTCCACGAGGTTCTTGACAAACCGATTTGATCGATTTGTTCCCACTGCTATATCATTAACGGAGTCTCCCACCAATATGTGATCTGCTTAGTCATTAAGCCCGGTTCTTTTTCGAACAAGTGACTCACAGAGTCCCAGTCGTCGAGTAATGCAGCTTTGTATATCGGAATATCGGTTATTACTTGATTGTAAGCCATTTAGATTAAATTTGAATCAAATCAGTAGAATGTTAGCAATCTTCTTGATCCTAAAGCAAATTTATATACTGAAGTCGACTATAAAGTCTATATATGGAGTATAAGTTTTTGTGTTTTATATTGCATGTTGTATAAATTTAGCATGTCGCTTTCTAGTAGTAGTTATTTACAAAAGTTTACGTACAAAAACAATGTTAACAACTTGAATTATTAAATTTATTTATCGTCTGAATGTCACAAAAGTTTCAAGTTGTTAAATGATACGTGCACGATGAGTTAAAGAGCAAATTTTGTGGACTTTGATACAATGTATCCATGATCTTCATATTCACTTATTTGCATGCATGTATTTAGGAAAGAAGTGATCACAAGTTGCATTAGAATTCACAGTATCTCATTTTTAGTCTGTTTACATAATATATCTATCTATTTTCTATTTTAATAAAATAAAATAAGCTTTTTTACAACATACTGTAATTAATTAGTGCTCATTCTCATGTTCATTCTCTCATATGATATGTACAAGTCACAACAACATAGAATAAATCAAACCCGTGTAAATATCATTTTCAACTATGTGGTTTAATGTCATAAAGACATTCCACAAATAGATCTCAATCTTCTCTTATTCATTATATAGAAAAAAACTCGACCACCATTATTGTAATTAACCATATTTTTAGCAACGGTTACAATTACATCAATCACATAAGACTAACACACGAAATGAATCACAATTGTGTTTTGATGTCAACTCTTAAATATGAAAATGATTAAAGATAACTTTTTTCTAATTTTTGTGGCGATTTTGTTACAATTAGTTTATTCTTTTTCATTGTTATGTCTTCGAATTTGTATAAACAAGATATAATTAGGTCTCAATAAAATTAAGAACCAGTTCTAATTAAGTATAAATAATTTATGATTTGTGAAATCCTATTCAAAATATCCTAAAAAGATTATTTGGGGCTAATAGCCGAAATGGTGTTTGAAATGTTTTCGTTTGAACCAATGCTAATTAGGTGTTTGAAATATTTTCGTTTGAAATAATTAAGATACACAAGTTGCCTATTTTTGTTTGAAATAATTTCGAGTCAAACTTGATATTCTCTTCTAAGTAAACAGGGCAATGAATTGTTCAACTTATTTTTGGGAATTTGATACTATATAATCCATATGCCTTTGTACTAATTGTACACAACAATCTTTCACAAATCACTTTTCACTATCTAAAAAAGCTATGGCTACATTCGTTTCTGGTTATATCAATGCTTTTATCCTGTGAAGGACAACATTAAATTGCGTGTCCGAATAGTTCGTACTTGGCTGCAGCCAGTGTATAATAAACAACACATCAAGAACATGGAGCTGATAGTCACGGGTGAACCTGTAAGTCTTTTTTTATTTTGTAATATTATCTTTGAAGTTTGTCCTAAAGATTCTCTCTTTACATAACATTAATACTTTTTCTTGCCAGAATACCAAGATGCATGCGACTGTCAGAATGAGGTTGATCAATCGATTTAAGCATCAGTAAGAAGGTAATGCGGTTACACTTCAGAGATATAGTCTTGGGGAAATCCAACCCAAATTTTGTATGGTGAACAAGGCTCTGTGCCTTAGCTTCTTATCGAATACAAAAGTTGAAACATGTTCTGATTTTAGTGGATCATACCATGGTTTTGCCTGGAGACCTTACAAATCGATAACTGATTTACAAAAAGAGGAGGATGGTCAATTTGGTATGTACGATTACGATATTTTCTAAATGTGTGAATATACAATGTCATTAACCATCGTGATAATATCAGCCCTGCAAAAAGCTATATAAACTAGTTTTTTTAATTTGTATGCCATGTGCACATGTTGTTGGTCAAGTTGTTGCTTGTGAAGATCTTGATAACTATGATAAAAATGGGAAAGCGGGAAAGAAGAAGCCACTAACACT
The DNA here is from genome assembly GCA_026074375.1 of Tanacetum coccineum. Lineage (NCBI taxonomy): Eukaryota > Viridiplantae > Streptophyta > Magnoliopsida > Asterales > Asteraceae > Tanacetum > Tanacetum coccineum. The sequence goes on along the minus strand of BQNB010166424.1, from coordinate 6,404 downwards.
CCTTGATGATGAGTGAATATTTACCAAATTTGTATTTTAATTTTTATTAAGATACAATTCCAACAAAACCTATTTTGGGGCAATGAGATTAATTGCACTTTGTGGGGCTATTTTACGCAGCAGTTGACTAACTTTTTGAATACGTGTGGTGACCATGGCAGGATTATTTTAGTCCTTCAAATTGCAATGATTCAATTTTAAAATAGTAATCTTGGTATGTTTTAAATACGTATTTATTTTATTTGTCTTATTTGAATCCTGGTCATTTTTTACGTAGGCAAGATGTGTGTACAAAATGGTACTGGGAACAAAATTGTATCTTTTTAATGGCAACGAATGTATTTCAGAAGATGAATTGAAGAGGTCGAAGAGTTTAGGCAAAGGTATTTGAAAGAAAATAACATATTTTAAGATTTATTTTGAAATGTAATATACATTCGTTGCCATTAAAAAGATACAATTATGTTCTCCAGTACCCATTTTGTACACACATCTTGCTACGTAAAAAATGGCTAGGATTCAAAGAAGACAAATAAAATGAATACTTATATTAAAACATACCAAGATTACTTTTTTAAAATTAAATGTCATAGAATTTACCATCCCAAAACATCATCATTGCAAGTTGAAGGACCAAATTAATCCTGCCATGGTCACCGCACGTATTTAAAAAGTCAGTCAACTGCTGCGCAAAATCGCCCCACATAATGCAATTAATCTCATTGCCCCTACAAATAACATTACAGAGCAATTTATTAGCAAAATAGTTTTTTGAAATTGTATCTTAATAAAAATTAAAATACTAATTTGATAAATATTTACTCATCATCAAGGAGTGTGAGTGGCTTCTTCTTTCCTGTTTTCCCATTTTTATCATAGTTATCAAGATCTTCACAAGCAACAAATTGACCAACAATATTTACACATGGCATTCAAATTAAAAAAACTGGTTTATATAACTTTTTACATGGTTGGTATTATCATGATGGTTAATGACATTGTATATTCACACATTTAGAAAATATCGTAATCGTACATACCAAATTGACCATCCTCCTCTTTTTATAAATCAGTTATCGATTTGTAAGGTCTCCAGGCAAAACCGTGGTATGATCTCCATTAAAATCAGAACATGTTTCAACTTTTGTATTCGATAAGAAGCTAAGGCGCAGAGCCTTGTTCACCATACGAAACTTGGGTTGGATTTACTCAAGACCTCTCAAGTGTAACTGCATTACCTTCTTCCAACTGATGCTTAAATGGATTGACAGTTGCCTACATCTTGATATTCTAGCAAAAAAAATGTATTAATGTTATGTGAAGAGAGAATCCTTAGGAGAAACTTCAAAGATAATTTTACAAAATAAAAAAGACTTACATGATCATCCATGACTATCAGCTCCATGTTCTTGATGTGTTGTTTATTATACGCTGGCTGCAGCCAAATACGAAAAATTCGGACACGCTATTTAATGTTGTCCTTCAAATGAGACAAATCACTAATATAACCAGAAACGAATGTAGCCATAGCTTTTTTAGACACTGGAAAGTGATTTGTGAAAGATTGTTGTCTACAATTAGCACAAATATAGTATTAAAGTTCACAAAAATAAGTTGAACAATGTATTAACAGATTTTTAATAATTTGATTCATTGCCCTGTTTACTTAGAAGAGAATATCAAGTTTGACCCAAAAATAATTCAAACAAAAATAGACAACTTATGTATCTCAATTATTTCAAACAAAAATACTTCAAACACCATTTCGGCCATTAACCCTAAATAGTTTTTTTAGGATTTTTTCAATAAGATTTCGCAAATAATAAATTAATTTTTTTAGGACTTTTTCAATAAGATTTCGCAAATCATAAATTATTTATACCTAATTAGAACTGGTTCATACTTCATACATATTATTGAGACCTAATTATATCTTGTTTATACAAATTCAAAGACATAACAATGAAAAAGAATAAACTAATTGTAATAAAATCGCCAAAAAATTAGAAAAGTAACATTTAATCATTTGCATATTTAAAAATTGCCATCAAAACACAATTGTGATCCATTCCGTGTGATAGTACTGTGTGATTGATGTGATTGTAACTGTTGCTAAAAATAGGGTTAATTACAATAATGGTGGTCTAGTTTTTTCTATAGAATGAATTGGAGAAGATTGAGATCTATTTGTGAAATGTCTTTATGACATTAAACCACGCGGTTGAAACTGTTATTTACAGGGGTTTGACTTATTTTATGTTGTTGTGACTTGTACATATCATATGAGAGAGTGAAAATGAGATTAACGCATCAACATTAATTAATTATGCTCCTTCAAAAGTTGTAAAAAAATTTGTTTTATTATATTAATTTAATAGAAAATAGATAGATATAGATATTTCTTGAAGTTTTTCAAAAGGCTTTATCTCATTCTTTTATCTATTTCTTGGAAGATTGATTAATGTTTCTTGATGATTTGTGCTGCCACTTGTTTGAAATTTTGAAACTTTGGGTATGGTAAATCATCATCTTCTTCTTCCTTAGAAAGATGAAGAATTGTATGGTTCTCACCACGCTTTGCTGCGAATGGGTTTTCCCATTCTGACCCTGATTCCTGTTTTTGTATGGCGAGATTTTCATCCCATTGTGGTAGGTATTCATCAAGAAATTCTTGCTGATTTTGTGCAAGTCTTTCTTTTATGACAAGAACCTTTCCACCACTTCGTTCATCATTATCCCAATCACTTCTTTCTTCTAAAATAGTTACCTTTCCTGGGGTAACTTCATCATCTGAGAATTCATCTCCCCAACTAGTTGCTGCAATTTCTTCTATTGGGGTTGTGTCTAGTGGTGCATCATACCTGACATAATAATCCCATTTTCCAGATGGTTCCCTAAGTGTTGACCATTTTTCCCATGAATTTTGCCTTGATTGTTTTGGTTTGTTGGATCGCCTAACTTTATTTAATGGTTCTTCTTCTAGGATTCTTGCTTCATTTAAGCAATTTTCACAGAAACATACGTCATAAGAGATATGTTCTTCTTGCGGAGCTTGTAAGCAGATTCCTATGAAGTGTTATTCGTCTTCATCCAAGTTATCATTTCTTATTACTTCTCAGTCATGCTGATCAACAGAGTATCTTGGTGATTGAGGTGTTTGCCGGTACCTTTCAAATCGGAGACTTACCGATCTATTTAGCCTTTCATTTACTGCAACCCTTGATGGGACTCGTACTGAAGTTTGCTCTGGTGGCTTTAGATGCCAGCTCATTCCTTCTAACTCTTCTATACTCTTTCTTTTACCAGGAATTGATGTGATGCCAGTTGTGGTGAGGTAATCCATAACGTTTTCCACGCTGTATTGGAATCCCATATAACTTGTATTTGATAACCTGCCTGTTAAGGCCATTATTATCAGTAAGTTACTTTTACCACCTTGCCAAGTATCATACCCATGAGTCTGTATAGACTAACTGTGTTCCTGCCGAGAGGTCTACTTCCATGGTTGCAATAATTTGTTGGCTATCTTCCCATCTAGTGTCTCGGAGGACAACTAGAGCATTTGTTTCGGCACTTCTCCGGTGAAGTGCGTGTAGCCTTATCATGAATATCCCTAAGTGGATATGCTGAAGTCTCGAATTTTTCAGGCTTTCATAAGACTCTTCATTGCATAATCGAAGATTCATTTGATTTTCACCAACACACAAACAGAGTAACGTTCATATATCAGCCCTTGTTTTCTTTCTACTTGTAATATAACTTTGGGAATTGGCAAATTTAGTCCCTCAAGTTATACTTTCTTCTTATTTATCTTCTCGGGGTTGACTTTAACTTTGACCTTTTGACTTGATTGACTTTTGGCTTCGGTTTGACTTTGCCTTTTCACACTTTTCCATTCCGAGCTCGGTTTTGTTTGTTTTTGCTTGCTTTTTCGTCTTTTTCTTGAATATCCGTTTCCTGCACAATACAAATGCAAAACATACAAATACAATGTATTTTTGGTACATTTTTAGTCATTTAAGTCCGTTTTTAATGGAAAATGGTATGTGTAATTAAGCACATACCAAAATCCCCCATACTAAGGTATTGCCGTGTCCTCACGCAATGTTATGAAGTAAACACTCAAGAAACCAAGAATCTTAATCCCCCTCGACTAATAACCTCAAAAAGTAGCTAAGTGTTCGTCAAGGGGAACTAAAGAATCAATAGCTTCGACAAGTCCCGTTTTCACCATTTTTTATATGTACACTAACTATCCCTAATATTTTTGGATTTTCCTTTTTCTTTTCTTGACTGCCTGTTTGACTTCCTTTATTTTATAAACACTGGGATCATAGAATGAGAAGCGTCCATAGAATAATCTACGGATGTCCTGACGGATAAATTCATCGTCCCCGATTTTTCACTAGTCCCAAGCTAAGCGTAAAAACGAAATCACCGTTAAGTACAAGTAAAAATGCTAACACTACTTATAACTATGACTTGTCAACTTTTCGCTCCCGACAATTATTCAATTAGAGTGATTGTGCTTAATTTTAAGTTAAATTTAGATCGACAATTTTAGAAAATAGTCTAGTTTATGTAAATAGCGATATTTCTGAAGAAATCTGGGGAAAAGACTAGATCACCCACCAACCAGCATATTCTCGATAGATCCCAGCCGAGTTCGACTTAGGTTATCAGGTTGAGACCCCACAAGAGAATGTTCGCAATGTAATAGCGGGATACTCCACCCTTTTAGGCCGAATTTCTTAGATTTACCGCTAAATAAACAATACTACTCAAAGCACGCAAACATCAAAAATTTAATGATCTCATTGGTGCGATTATTCCATGTAGCTACCTTTTTTCTCGGAACGTCCCAGCCTCATCAGCTAAGTGCACAGGTTTTTGACACCCCACGGAGAATACTTAATCGAAATAATCTACCGATGGAAACCAACAACTTTTGAAGTCTTAAAGCAAGTTATTCTTAGTTCAAAATTATACTTTTGTTTGGAAAAATAAATCTTAACCATTAAATTCCATTTATTGCTATATACTATACTACCGTCATCATTTACATGACTACAACATCGGCCACGCCTCCGACAAGATGTAGTGACTTAGTCTGACGACGGTTTCTTATTGATAACACTTACGAATGCACTTTGGCATTTATTATCTCACTATGGGCCTTGTTTTGAAGACTGCAACATCGGTTGTGAGCCGGCAAGATGTAGTAAACATTTATCAGCCCACAGTTTATATTATTTATCTTTTTTTTTTTTTTTGAAACATATTTTCCGTAATAGAGAAAATTTCGTTTTAGAAACTCAAGTATCAGGTTGAACTAAGATGAATATTTTCGTTTTCGAAAGTGCTTCTTTTTAGAAAATGTCGGTTTAAAGTTAAAGCAAAATTACGCACGTTTATTAGTCAGGTTAAGGGCTTCTGGGAGAAAAAGCGACAAGTTACACCTATAAGCTTTTAAGATTTCCAAATAATCCTTGCTTAGCATCCTACTTGTAAATAACACTATCATTTTTCGTTCTTCGCAAATTTAAAATCCTAATAAAAGGATCCGCGAATGCTTAGCCTAATAAACTTTCGTTTATTAAATGGTTAAGGGACAAAGCTAGGGCTCAACACGCCCGACCGAGTCAAAATTTATTCTCATTCTACCCATTAGGAAAGTCAAAACTGTGACAAAACACTCATTTTATTTTTGAAAATTAAAAATTTTTTTAGGTGGTATTTTTGCTAAAATTTTGGTGGTAAAAATGGGATTACGTGAGAACAATGGCTGCAGGCACAAATCAAATCGGAGATCCTCCTATACTAGAACTAAACATCGTCCTCGATGTTTTGAAAGGGGTACCTACGTAAATCTAAAGCCGTTTATAAAGTGTGCCAAAAGATAAAACGTTAGTCGATTAGATTAGGATATCGGATTCCCAAAATAAAGCTGAGGATGTGAAACTCTTGTGGATGAAGGGTGAAACTGCGAGCACGAGAGTCTTCACAATCCAGGAAATCCTGGACATACAACACAAAACATACAAAACACGGACAAAACACGGGTAATGGAAGAGGTAAGCCTCCTCACACAAAAACACTTATTCATTACTACATAATACTACTACTGATAAGCATGGGGTGCCTCCCACGAAGCGCTTGTTTAAGGTCGTTATGCTTGACCCATCCCCAAATTTATTGGTCCATGGGGAACGTCTGGAGATCTGGGACTACCAATTGTGGTACTTCCCCTCCAAAGTAGTGCTTCAAACGATGACCATTCACTTTGAAATTTGGCCCAGAGTTTTAGGATAACTGATTCGTTGATAGTATATATAAAATACTAGGCAAATCCAAACTCTTCACCCTTGACAAAGGTCAAATTCCACAAAAGGATAAAATACACA
>BQNB010166422.1:0-14114 GCA_026074375.1 Tanacetum coccineum | reverse complement strand
TTTACAAAAAGATAGTTTAGGTTTTTATAGTTACACTTTCACCCCTAAGTTTCACAATGTTTCAAAAACGGTCCCCGGGAGTTATTGCATTTTGAAAATGACAATTCCAAACCCTTAGGTTTCGAAAATTTCAGTTTTAGTCCCCCGACTTTGTAAAAATCGCATTTTTAACCCAATCAAATCCCGACAAGTGGTATTTGGTCTTATTTAGTCTAAATAAGCCAACCAAGCCATTTCGGCTTATAAATAAGTCATTCGTGCTTATTATTGACTTAACGGGCCTTATTGGGCCCGTTAAGGTCCGTTTAACTCACCAAGGGTCCAATATGATTTAAATAAGTCCGAAAGCCTTAAATAAGCTCCTACGGGGCTGTTAAGCTTAAAATAAGCTTGGTGAGCTTATTGGAGCTTATTTCGAGCTTATTGGGCCCGTAAGCCCAATAGCTTGGCCCGAATAGAACCTTATGGGTTCCTTAAGCATTTTAGCTTATCTTCTACCCTATTTAAGCCCAATACTTCTGTTTTATTTTCTAGCTTATTTATAATAAGCTAATAAGCTTTTGATTGGGCCGGTTTGGGCCCGTTGAGGCCCGATAAGGGTTCAAAGGCGTTCCGTTGGGTCCATTGAGGTCCATTAAGTACATTTAAGTTCGTTAAGCTGATTAAGCCCTCATAAGGTCACCAATAAGCTACTCGAGCTTATTGTGAGCTTATTTGCTCATTTAGGGCCCGTAAATGGGCTAGGAGGCCCGTTAAGGGTTCGGTTGGTTTTCAAAGAAATACAAAGGGTCCATTAGGCTCTTATGTCTACCTTAAGCTCATTAAGCCGCGTATAAGCACACGAATAAGCTGTTTAGCTTATTGTGGCTTATGAGTTCGTATTGGGCTCGTGTTGGGCTCTTGGTAATAAGCTACGAGTTCGTTAAGGGCCCGAATGGTTTATTAATGTGTTATATGGTCTCACTAAATCGTCTAGCTCCAAAACAACGTGCCTAGTATTTTCTATTCGTGTTTCGCGACATGCAAACGTTCATCAACGTTGAATATATGTTTTCATACCCTCTCGTCGTGTTTACCACAATAGATTACGTGTAGTTATTTATGCATGGTACCACACAAGGTGGTTTTGTGACATGGAAGTGTGCGTGAACCATGCATGGGTCGAACCATGCATGTTTCACGTATCGTTTTCTAGGCACCCCACGACTTGCATCATTCGATGTCTATACAAAATAAACGGTGTTCGACATATAAATGAAACATACGCGACATATATAGCTAGTCATGTATTAAATCGACATAAGTAGGATCATTTAGACTTACAAGGGTCCTATAGCAATTAATGACGTGCGAGATGAACACCCCGACACCCAAACGTGTCTATAACTTCAAAGTTATTGATACCCAAGCTTCCTAGACTCGTATACACTCTTAACACCCTTATGTTTAATCTCAATGGCTCCTTCGTGTTCCTTAGAGGATTGTGGGTCGAGTTTGGTTCGGCTTCAACGAATGACAAGTGATTTTAGAGGGTAAGAGAGGTTTTGTTTTAGCAGTGAGAGAGTTTAAGGTTGGGGAAAATCGTATTCCAAGTGAGCTTTTGAGTGGTGTATTTATAGACTTTACTACTAGTCACTCACTCCTAGCCCTACTCGAACCACCGTTGCCTCTTAAGTATGCATCCTCTTTTTTTTTTTTTTGTGCTTTTTTTTTTTCCCAACCACCCGCAACCCACCACCCACACCCCCCCTTTTGTGTGTTTTGTGGTTTTTAGGGATCTCTAGTTACTTACACATGGTATTGTATTAAACCACTAAGTACAAGTATTAATGAGAGGATTTTGGGTACATGATTTACTTAGCTAGCAAAATCTTGAAGATTATGTGTGTATGTATATCGTGACCGGGTATCCAAGGAAAAGAACCAACAAATTTGGTCATTAACCACTAGGTATTAGTTGCTAGGAACATTAAGTACCATCTTTAATTACTTAGAGTTTGTACATGTACTCTTAAAGATCATTAGGGGATTTTGCTAGTAAACAAATCACCAAGGACGATTTTTATGTAAGTTTACTTGCCCACATTCAGCATTAAAGGGATATAAACACAAGACTTGATTAAGTTTTGTGTTTAGGTTTTCAAAGTGGGTATTGGTTTGAGTCTAGGTAAGTTAGGTTTTCGGGTGAAGTTCCAAATGTTCATTTTATCGCGAAACGTAACCCTTTTAACGATGTGACCAATAAAAATAAAATACGCAAAGTACATAATTATTCTTAAAATAATTATTCCTTACTTGGTTGATGTAAACCTTAATTTATTTGGTGACCGTTTACATTCATTGATTATTTCTAGTCTACGCGGTTTAGCTTTAAAAGTAAACATTTAAAAGTAAGCGCGTATCGGACTAAAATAAATAGTGATCATTAATATAGTCGTACAATGACACGAAAAATGAGAAATGTTACAGTCTCCACCCGTTAAAAGAGCTTTGTCCTCAAAGCTTAAGACCTTGTAGTAGATGACGAAGCCCGGAATATTGTGAAGATGTTAGTGGGTATTTTTTGTTTGAACGAATCTTCACGTTCCAAAGTGAACTAGGGCCCCGCTAGAGTAGAGTTCAGCAGAACCTTAACTAGTGGTATCCGGTCCGTCAATCGTTTGATCTCCGTTCATGATTTCAAACGGCTCTTCCACAACACTGGTAGCTTAATCGTCAATGTGAATTCCTTCTAACGGCATGACTAACGGTTCATTGGCATAACATTTCTTCAGGTTTGTTTTACATGGAAAGTGTGGTGAACTCTGCTCAACTCTTGAGGAAGTTCCAGCCTGTAGGCAACCTTTCCAACTTTTGCTAATATTTTGAAAGGTCCGACATACCTCGGGTTCAGCTTGACCCCGCTTACCGACCGTCTACGACTCACTTTTCCAGGGTGAGACCTTGAAGCATACTCTGTTTCATACATTCGAACTCCATCGGCTTTCCGCTTGATAGGCGTAGCTCTTTTGTCGGTCCTGGGTCCGCTTGCATCTTTGCGTGATCAGGACCGATTCTTTTCCGTTGTTTCTGGATTACTCTGGACCAGTCAGTTGGGTTCCCCAAACTTCGGCCCAGCTACTGTTTTTGTCTGTATGTCATGTTTTGATCATTGTTTTTGGGATTGTGATCGGCATTTTTGACCATACAGTGCCTCATAAGGGGCGGCCTTTATGCTAGCGTGATAAATGTTGTTATATGAAAACTCGGCCAATGGCAAATGTTTAACCCAGCTTTTGCCAAAATCAATCACGCAAGCACGTAGCATGTCTTCGAGAGTTTGATATGGTCCTATCGCCTCTTGGCCATCAGTTTCTGGAAGATACGCAGTGCTCATGCAATATCCGTACCCCAAAGCTTTTTTGAAATGATTTCAGGAAATTCAAGTGTATCTTCCATCCGATCACAGATAATTGAGGCAGGTATCCCGTGTCTTGCCACTATTCTGTTCAAGTACAACCTCGCCAATTTATCCAACGGATCATTTTCCCGTATTGGTAAGAAGTGAGCAGATTTTGTAAGTCGATTCCACAATCAACCCAGAGGTTGTCGAAAAACCCTGTGACGACCTAGGGAGTTTGTGATAAATCCATTGTTATATTATCCCACTTCCACTAGCGTATTTCTCTGTTCTGTTCTAGTAATCCTGATGGCCTTTGATGTTCGGACTTGACTCTTGAACATGGAGGCATTTGCTAACGTACGTGGCGTATGTCAGCCTCTGTTTGGCCACCACAATAGTTTATTCACATCTTGGTACATCTTTTCGGAACGGTTGGATAGAATTTTCGACTTGTGGGATTCGTTGATAATCAGGATCTTAAGTCTCCATAGCAAGGTATCCAACTCTGCTGTGTAAGCTTAGTGTCCCCATCGGCACGCGTGGGTCGGTTCAGTCTTTCCTTGGGTATATCCTTCGGATCATACCTCCTTCGTCTTCCATTCTACCAATGTTCTCCGGTTTCTGGGCTCTCGATTCTGAGCTTATTAGTATTGTTTGGGAAGATCCAACAATTGTCATAACAAGGCTCGAACCCGCAATGGCTCAATCCCGTTCTATTAAGCCTCAGCGCGTCGGCCACTACGTTTGCTTTTCCTGGATGATAACGAATATCACAGTCGTAGTCACTTAGTAATTCTAGCCAACGGTGTTGCCTCATGTTAAGCTCCTTCTGATCGAGAATGTGTTGTAGGCTTTTATGGTCGGTGATAGGTGCATCTGGTACCGTATAAATAGTGTCTCCCTAATCTATAGGGCAAAACACTTACTGATACAAGCTATAAATCATGAGTGGTGTAGTTCTTCTCGTGGACTTTTAACTGTCGAGAAGCATAGGCAATCACCTTCTCTCGCTGCATTAACCACCGCACTAAGCCTTTGTGTGACGCATCACAGTATACCACAATAGTCTTCGCTCCCTCAGGTAAAGCCAGAATTGTGGGGCACTCCACAACTTTGCTTTATCAACTGGAGAAGGCGTTCTCTTTCTTTTCTCCCAATCGAACTTGATTCACTTTATGAGTAAGTTTCGTCATTGACTTAGCAATCTTCGAAATCCTTCAATGAACTATCGTTAGTAACCAGCCAAGACCTAGAATGGAGGATCTTCGTTGGTGTCTTTGGAGTATGCCCAATCCTTTGATAGACTATATCTTGCCGGGTATCCACATGTATGCCTCTACTATCAATGTCATTGTCGAGGATTGTACCTTCGGGATCCAATAATTCACATTGTGAAAACTTTGCCGTACAACTTCTCTCCTTAAGCAATTCCAAATTTGTTTAAGGTGTTCTTCATGCTCTCTTTCGGTCTTTTGAACTAAATAAAATATATCATCCGATGAAGACGATACGAACTTTCCAGGTAAGGTTTGCCTCATACTCGGTTCATTGAGGTCCATGAATTACCGCAGAGGGCGTTTGTCAGTCCAAATGGCATAAACCGGAACTCGTTATTATTATGACCGTATCGACTGTTCTCGAAATGCCGTCTTTGGAATGTTCTTGTTCTCGTACTCTAAGTTGGTGATACCCGGATCTCAGATCTTCTTGAATAATCCGGTATCCTTGATGTTGATCAACAATCGTCGTCTCGGAAGTGGATAAACGATTCTTTAATGTTAGTTTGTTTAAACTCGCTTGGCTAGTCGAATGGGCCCACATCCTGAATGAAAACCGTCCTTCTCTTTTGACCAAATAAGACTCGGGGCCTCCCCAGGTTGAGGAACTGGCCTTTTGAAAACTTTGTCAGAAGAGCTCTTATATTGTTCTGACAATTCCTTCATTTCGGATGGGGAATCGATATGGTGCTCGAGCTACGGGTGCAGCTCCTGGAACTAAGTCGATTTGGAATTCCACCGGTCGAGCTGGAGGAAGACCGGCAAGTCCTCGGGAAATACTTCTGGAAAATCTCGGACGATTGGTACGTCCTCTATTTGTTTCCTTTCCGACTTGTCCTCCTCCTTCTTGGCGGATATCTGTGCTAAAAAGACCTGGCATCCCTTGGCCATGTATTCTTGAGCTTTAGAACATCGGATGATAACTGTTCATACAGGGATTCTCTCCCGTTGGATACTTTCGTCTCCCGCAAAAAGTCAAAGTTTCTTTACGTAGGAAACTTGGACATGTTTTCATCGCATTATGATCAAGCCGTGATATCTTCTTAACCAGTCCATACCGATAATGACATCGAAACTACCCAATTCTACGGGCATTAGATCTATGTTGAACGGATGGTCTAAGAAATTTAAAGTGCAACCTGTTATATATGGTGTCTAATCTTGACTAATTTCTCTCGGCTAATTCGGACATCATATCAAGTTTCTAATGAAAGTTGGGGCGATGTTTATCAAGGAACTAATGCAGTGGATATAAACTTTCTATCGGCACCAGTGCTCGAATAGATTAGATGCATATGTGCGTTATTTAAGAGGAACGTACCGTGGAAGACATTTGCTTCATGGGGTTTCCTGGTGCATTTCCCCTCTTTTCTGCATTCCCAACTGCATAGACCCATCCTTGAGCATTCCCATTTTCCTCCATCTTTATTCTTCAGTTTTGGACAATCTCTCTTGAAGTGTCCTGATGCTCCACACTCAAAAAAACCATTTCCCTTGGGAGTTGCCCCATTGCCCTTCTGAGAGTTAGCAACATTTGAGTTGCCATAGAGTACTTCCTGCTAGCAGCGAGCAAAGTGCCCCTATCTTGTTGCTCTTGTGGCACCCGGTTGCACGGGCCATTGTGGTTTGGAGATGGCACTTGTTGCACTTGGGCAGGGACTCCCCATCAGGCTTCTCTTGCGCCTGTCCCCATGTTGTAGACTTTGGTGACATTTCTGACCCTTTGATTTGTTGTTATTTGGTTGACCCTTGGTTGTTTCTGGATGATCATCTGCCTTCTTTTGTTGTCAGATTGCCTTTCCGCGTAAGTGCGGAGTTTTTGATCCATTCAAGTCTCTTTGGCCCAACTCAATAGTATCATCCAATGTCCTTGGGTCTGGCAGATTTGAGTTCCCAAAATGTTGTCAGGAAAGTCCACTTAAGGTACTTGTCAACCTTCTGGTTTCATTGGCAAACAAACTTGGTACATATCAGGGTTAACTCTTGGAAACGGTCCGTGTATGCTGGCAACTCGTTCCTTTGTCTTCAGGGTCCACGCCTCAATCTCTAGCGTCTTGATTTCACCCCTGCGGAACCAATACTGTCCGTCATCTTTTTCTTGAGTACCTTCCAAGTCATGGCCATATGCCTCTTGACCTAAGGTTCTTATCTTTCCCATTCCACCAAGTCAGAGCAGCACCTAACAGAGTGCAGGTGGCAAACTTTACTTGGTTTTCAACAAACTCAACAATGATATGGAACCAATGACTCCATTTTTCTCAACTCCACGAGTTAAACCGACCACTCCTTCAGCCCCTTTGAAGTTCAAAGGTTGGCACTTCATGAAATCCGCGTAGAAACAAGGACGCGTGGTTTGCACGTTCCTTCGGTTGTCTCCGTGCGAACTGTGACTTCCATCTCTATGGTGACGTTTCGCCTAAGAGAGCTTTGGTCGATCATTGCTTGGATGCTTCGGGGGTCATGTTCGTTTTGGGTTACCTTTGGTGTTTATTGATTTATGGGTTATGGTCCTCCTCTGGTTGTAGTGTAATGATTTGGGTTAGATCACAAAAGACAAAACATCTGAGGGTTATATGACAGGAATATGATAATATATAGATGAGAAAATCAAACACAAGAGAAGTATATAGTACAAGATAACACATCCATTTATTCGTAACCTTGAAAAACTTTTACATGTAATAGTGTATAGAATGTACACATGATACAATACAAAAAGATCTAAGGCTATGCTAGCGGGTGTGAACCCCTATATAACTTAACATGCCTGTTACAAATGACCTAGCAACAAATACAATACATAAATCACTAAGGACTGTGATGTCGGCGTCACCCAGAAGCTCCTATCGTGGGTTCGGGAATCTTGCCTCTGCGTACCTGAATGTCTAGCTATCCTCCGTGCTCTCGCAGTGCTAACAAACTCAGCCAGCATGTCGCCCACCCATCTCTCGCTCATATTCCTCTGTATGAACTCGGAGAGTTCTACCATCTGAGTCCTGACGCCTACGATCAGCATCTCGATGCGCTTGCTATTTCTCAGTCTGTGCATATGGAAAATCGCAGTCTCGTGTAACTAGGTGTTGTGTTTGAATGAGAGTACTCTGCAGTTGTAGCTCGTGTCTGTGTGCCTGTAGATAGGTCTTCATGTGGATACACATGATCACGGTTGGGCTCTGAAGCTCCTGAGAGTTGCCTGACTCAATCCTTATGAATGAGCCCAAGCCTCTCGGGAAGCTTAGGCCTCCTCCTCCACCATCCATACTGTCTCCTGGAGAGTCATTCTATCCCCCATAAGTAAATCGCCCTCTCGCGAGTTCATCTCGACTCGATGTGATATACCAGAGCTGCCATCTTCTGAGCATCCTCTAGTAGGGCATATGAAGTACTGGTGTATTCCCCGCTCATGGAGTCAGCAAGCTTACGACCTAGTGTTGACCTCTCCCGCGGGTCATCGATGCTATCTCTGGACCTGGCCTCTGCCGGATCTACCAAAGTATCCTCATCCCGTACCCACATCTATTACATCCTGTCGCCTCTCATCAGCATCTACCGTGCTGACAAACCCATAAATCTATCCCTTGACCTCTAGCAGGGTTCTAGCCAGTGGACACTCTCTCGATCTCATATTAGAGCATATAGTGGACCAAATGTATCCTTTGGGGTCGAGGCCTGCTCAGACTCGGGAATAGCATTCCTCGGCCAAACAGGTTGATGGTATGGATAGAGATGGTAGGTAGTGGTGAGTAGTGGACGGTGGTGGATCGGTAATACGGCAGTAACTGCATCAATTGAGCCTGGGTGTGGATGCTATCCTGAGAGTCTGGGTTATGGGGTTAGTCACCAGATGATGGTGGTAAAAGGTGGTGAATGAGCAGGTGGAGCCGTCCACCTAGCAAGCGTCTCCCCTGCAGAGTGGTGGTGATAGTGAGACTAGGTGGTGATGGTGATGGAGTAGTCATGGCCAGATGTCTCTAAACCTCTGCCTCTGGTGGAAGGGATATGGAGCTTGGGGTCGGACAATAATCCTAGCCCCAACAGTAATGCCAGTGGAGGGTGGTGGTATAATAGGCTCTGTTTCCCTCAGGTGGGAAAACAGGCTCATCAGTAGGTATGACGGTGGTAGGGTCAGCGGAGCTTAAGTTGCTCCTCCTCTGTCCTCACTCCATCCTCCTCGTCCTCTTCCTAATCCATGGCGTCATCCCTAGATGAATCGTTGTCATCGTCATCTCCATCATTCCATCATCTCCCCCGTCCTTTGGATAGTCAAACGGTCCTTTTCCTCGACTCAATTATCCTCGTTACTCCTCCGGTCCTCTCTCGGGAATCCGAATCAGTAACATATCGGGGTGACTCAGTAGTAGGTGGATATCAATAGGTGGTAATGGCTGTCCCTTCCTAGCGGAAAAACTCATGGTCCATTCCTCTACAAGGCTATGTACTCAGGGTATATAGGCTCTGGCACTAGTAGGGTAAATGTGCCTGTTATGAACATAGGCTCACTGCTCATCCTCGTCTGAGGAATCTCGGTAGATCTGTAGATTTTTCTAGGACGAGTATGTAGTCTTGGTGACGGTGGGGCTACTGGCTGTAGCGGGAGTCCGTCGTATCCTAGTACGATTGCCCGTGGAATGCCTCCTCCGATTTTACTTCCTATAACCGGCGCACCCTCGAAAGCTATGCCGGGCTCGTGTGGTGTGACGGAAGTGTAGGTACCAAATTTTTTTTTCTGAACGTTCGCATGAAGACATGGTTACTGCAAAAGTTAAAATTACTTCTATATAAGTATCTCTTTAAGAAAATTCGATTTTGTTGTGTCTTAAGGCTTTATAATAATAAGTTCCTTATAGTAGTTACGTGATTATTATTTATATACACGTATAGCAATTGGGGTTAGCACTTAGTACCCTACTAGTGCTTTAACCACTGCATGCAATATAAACATATATGGGTGCTAGAGTAACAAGTACTTTCGATTAGTGCATGTATGTCCTCATCAACAAATCCTTTTGTGAAAACAGTTTGAAAATGGTGATAGTCAGACATATAACTTTTGACATGGTTCTCTATAACCTTGGCATCTACGGTACCAATCTGTAACACCCTCACAATCTGAGTATGCAGCGGAAAATGTTGAATATCCGAGCTGGCGTTACATTATTGGGTCAATATACAGATCTCCTTTGAGAACGACTACCTAAACGTGTCGTTTGAAAAAGTATACATGGGTTAAAAAAATACTTGTTGTTACATTAAGCTCAGGGCTTCAAATAGTTCAACAAAATAGATACGATTCCGGTTTATAACCAATTGTCACCAAGTGTACATCAAGTCCCCAAATCTGTAGTGTTGGACTCTTTACTTATTGACTCCCAATGTATCATTGCAACTCGTGCCTTTATTGACTGAAAAACATGCTTAAAACGTCAACATAAAATTGGTGAATTCATAGGTTTATGTAAATCAATTGTAGGACCGCAAAGATTTTCCAAGTGCATGATTAAGCATCAAACTGCTAACTCATAAAAGTAATTACGTTCTAAGCTCATGACACCGAAGGCTCGACGTATATGAATGCAATTATAAATTTGCCATCTGGTTTTTTTGTCCGTGTAAATGATGTGCTAACCCTTTTGCAACATCCCAATTCGACATGGTATGCGTTCGTTCCCTGTGATAGCTAGTCACTCGAACGGGATTGTCAATCCACTAATACGATCTATCCATAACTTCGCGCCCAACACAATGTAATTCCCAATCACAATCTATTGCAAATTAACAGTTATGATCATGTGAATAATGGGTTATGGTAACTTAGAGGCATAAACACGTAATCATGGGATATAAATGTACACTTGCGTTCCAGTTTGTAAAACAAAGCATGTTACTCACCCCCAAGGATGTAATCATTTAAATAATTGTAAAGCATGGGGCTATCGAACTCGCCATAGCGGGTGTGGTAGTTCTTGAAATGATAAACTAGTATCCAAGTAGGTAGTGGATCACACCGTTAAAGTACCTAAGTACAGTAAGGTTCAGTCTTAGTTCCACATTTAAAACTATTGATCATTGTTATAAACTAAATCCCATTTTAAGTTCTATATATATTACGTTCATCACTTGTTGTGGTGGCACACAAGATCATTGCATTTATAATTCTGATGGTTCTCGATAAACGTTGTAATCGTTCGTATTTAATATATACTTATTTATTTAGTCGTTGATTGAACTGTTTATATTCGAATATCTTCGGGTCCCGACCAGCTCGCTAAGTGTTTCATTTGCATTTCACTTCTTGATGTAATAACCATTCCTTAAGTTTATATTTAATTTTACTTTTAGTCCCTGGGTTTACAATTATACACAATTTTACTTTAAACCCGTTAGTTTCGGAATTGATTGACATCATTAGTCCTTAAGTTTATATGAATGTAGTCTAGGTCCTTATGTTTCAGATCTGTTGCATGAACAGTCCCTGGGGTTATTGAAATTCGAAATTGACAAAACTAACCCCTTATGTTTCGGAAATTACACTTTTGGGTCCTTTGGTTTGACGAAAATTCCTTTTAGCTACCATCCACCAACAACCCACGAATGTATATAAAATCTGGCAGGTTGTGCGAGTTAAGTTAAGCTACTGCGGGTTCGTTGAGTTATAAATGTCGTTTCGCGTTCTTGAAAATTTTTGCCTCTTTCCCAAGCTTAGTTTGGCACCCTCTTAACGGGCCCTTTATTACCTTCCGGGCACAAGTTTAAGGTACCACCCACGTTTAGCTTATTTAGAGGTCCAATTAGATATTTAAACTCTGGCTCCCCGAAAGCCCTTTAAAATAAGCTTATACGGGGCTGTTAAGCTTAAAATAAGCTCGGTGAGCTTATTGAAGCTTATTTCGAGCTTATTGGGCCTACGGGCCCAATAGCTCACCCGAAATAGAACCTGACTGGGTTCATTAAGCATTTTAGCTTATTTTCTACCCTATTTTTAAGCCAATACTTTGATTTATTTTTCTAGCTTATTTATAATAAGCTAATAAGCTTTTGATTGGGCCGGTTTGGGCCTGTTGAGGCCCGATAAGGGTTCAAAGGCGTTCCGTTGGGTCCATTGGGGTCCATTAAGTACATTTAGGTCTAATAAGCACCTAGGAGGTTGGTTTGCTTATTTAGCTTATTCGATAAGCTAATAAGCAACTGTTGGGCCTATTGGGCCCGTTGTGAGCCCGAATGAGTTTTAGTGGCTAGGGCTTGGTCCATTAAGTATATTTAAGTCTGTTAAGCTGATTAAGCCCTCATAAGGTCAACAATAAGCTTACTCGAGCTTATTGGTGTTTGTGAGCTTATTTGCTCATTTTAGGGGCGTGGGGCCCGGTAAATGGCTCTGGAGGCCCGTAGGGGTTTTCGGTTGGTCTTCAAAGAAATACAAAGGGTCCATTTAGGTTCTTAAGTCTATATTAAGCTCATTAAGCCGCGTATAAGCACACGAATAAGCTGTTTAGCTTATTGTGGCTTATGAGCTCGTATTGGGCTCACGTTGGGCTCGGTGGTTCTCATGATACTTCCGTTTCTACCCCTTTCATTTTAGACAACGGTTTTTTAAAAGGGTCGAACATTCGGATTAGCTTTCGTTTGACATTTTTAAACGTGGATACGACTCATGCAAACGTCCTATAAACATTATAGCTCGTTCCTATTTGAACCAACGTACTACATGGAAAAGTTTACGTGGATATCTTGTTAAATTCGATTTGTAGGCTCACAAGGATGGGCCGCGTAGTACAAGGGGTCCGAATGGTTTATTAATGTGTTACATGGTTTTCGTTAAATTGTCTAGCACTAAAACAAGAGTGCCTAGCATCTTCTAATCGCGACCCGCGCCATGCAAACGTTCCTTAATGTCGTATACATGTTCCCACACCACGATATATACGCGAAACTAGAAATCAATTAACGGTATATGAATATGAAGGACAACGTAGGGGACATAGAATGACTTACAATGGTCCTAGGGTCTTATTCGTGAATTTTGAAGCAAACCCGAATCGTATAAACCCCAAATGGTGTAAGTATGATCGTATTCTCCTTCCTAGCTTAACCCCACGCCTTAGTATCCTTATCTAGTGAAATGAGGTGTCGTGTTTTAGTGATGCTCGGCTTGGTTTAGTGCGTACCGAAACCAAGAGGGAAAATAAGGTGCTCTTGGTCTTAGAGAGAGTTTTAAGTGTTGGTGAAAATGTATTATGTGAGCTAGGGAGTGATATTTATAGATAAATAGAACTAGTTAGCTTTCCTAGTTCCTCAAACAACCAAACCGTGCCCTAAGAGGTGGTTTTGTGAAGTCCTAGTTGGTTACTCATGGTTTTAGCCTAAACCACTTGAGTACAAGTATTAATGAGAGGATTTTGGGTACATGATTTACTTAGCTAGCAAAATCTTGAAGATTATGTGTGTATGTATATCGTGACCGGGTATCCAAGGAAAAGGATCAACAAATTTGGTCATTAACCACTAGGTATTAGTTACTAGGAACATTAAGTACCATCTTTAATTGCTTAGAGTTTGTACATGTACCCTTAAGATCAATTAGGGGATTTTGCTAGCAAATAAATCACCAAGGACGATTTATTGTGGGTTTACTTGCCCATATTCGACACTAAGGTGATATAAACACAAGACTTGATTAAATTTTGTGTTTAGGTTTTCAAAGTGGGTATTGGTTTGAGTCTAGGTAAGTCTAGGTATTTCCGGGGTGCGTCCAAATGTATTTTATCGCGAAACGTAACCCTTTTACGTGACCAATAAAAATAAAATACGCAAAGTACATAATTATTCTCAAAATAATTATTCCTTACTTGGTTGATGTAAACCTTAATTTATTTGGTGACCGTTTACATTCATTGATTATTTCTAGTCTACGCGGTTTAGCTTAAAAGTAAACATTAAAAGTCAACGCGTATCGGACTAAAATAAATAGTGATCATTAATATAGTCGTACAAAGACACGAAAATAAGAAATGTTACAGTGAGCTCGTAGGTTTGACCTTAAACCCAAAAGTTGTGCCAATATCACAAACAGTGGACAATAGTGCTATATGACAGTGAATATATGGAAACAACCTTAGCATCACCACTAATCAATAACCATATGTCACTTACGCACCTAAAGGGATACCAACTGGAGCACTAAAATTAGGGCAGGACTACATACAAACTAGGGTAGGCGTACCCATCCGCTCTAATAACTACACAAATACTGGGTAGGCGTACCCATTCGATCTAAACAAGCATGCAAATACTGGGTAGGCGTACCCATCTAATCTAAACAATCTTACAACACATAATATTCACATAGCAGTCATAAGCACATAACTTGTCTGATTCGTGGATTAGCACACACTTATATAGCAACCCTAATACAGATCCTGACCGAATGCCCTTGACCAAGGCAAAAGGTCAAATTCCAC
>BQNB010166418.1:0-14114 GCA_026074375.1 Tanacetum coccineum | reverse complement strand
CTTGATTAAGTGGGTCATGGCTTGTGTTACTTCTCCGTCGTTCTCGATTAACATCAATGGTAATGTTCATGGGTTTTTTTAAGGGAAAGCGGGGTTTGCGCCAAGGTGATCCGCTTTCTCCTTATCTTTTTACGTTGGTTATAGAAGTTCTGACTTTGATTTTGAAAAAGAAGGGTTAGATTGTCGGACTCATTCCGGTATCACAAGCAATGTGAGGATCTGAATATCATTAACTTATGTTTTGCTGATGATCTCTTTCTCTTTGCACGGGGTGACTTAGACTCGACTAAAGGCATTATGGATTCGCTTGATGAATTTAAACAGGTTTCGGGTTTGATTCCTAGTATTCCAAAGATCACGGCATATTTTTGTAATGTTTCGAACCATGTTAAAATCTCTATACTCAATATTATGCCGTTTGCTGAAGGGAAACTTCCGGTAAAGTATCTTGGTGTTCCTCTTATATCCTCTAGACTCTTCAATAGGGATTGCAAAATTCTTATTGAGAAGGCTCGCAACAGGATTGGAGATTGGAAAAACAAATCCTTGTCTTTTGCTGGTAGGCTTCAATTGTGTAAATCCGTGATCTTGTCCATGCAGGTGTACTGGGCTTCGGTTTTAGTCATTCCAATGGGAATTATTAATGATATTCAGCAGCTTTTTAGAGGTTTTCTTTGGTGTAACGGTGAATACAAACGAGGGAAAGCGAAGGTTGCATGGGATGACATTTTCCTTCCTAAACGTGAAGGTGGCCTTGGCCTTCGTAGTCTTGAGGACTTTAATCTTGCCTTAATGACTACGCATATTTGGAATATTGTATCTAACAAGGAATCTTTGTGGGTTCGTTGGATCCACACTTATAAGCTTCGCGGTCGCACTTTTTGGGACATTAGTCCTAAAAATGACATGAGTTGGGGATTGGCAGGGTAAATTCTTAACTTCAGGCGAATTATTAAGCCAATTTTTTTTTGGGCACTGAATTGTAATGGCCTTTATAAAAAACATCTCTATGGTTTTGATCGATGGTGTCTTTCAAAGGTCCTCTTTATTCGTTTTTCTCTCGCCTGGGAATTTGTTTCGGGAAGGCTATCTTCTCCAATCATGTGTTTGCTGATCTTATCTCTAACGGAATGTGGAACTGGCCATCTGCGTGGTTAGTTAAAGCCCCAACTTTACAATCTATTATACTCTTTATGATCGAGAGGATTTTGTTTGTTGGCGTGATACAAATGGCTCGCTGTTCAGTTTTTCGGTGAAATGTGCGTGGGAAGCCCTAAGATCTCGTGGTCATGAGGTCACTTGGTACTCAACTATTTGGTTTTCGAATTGCATTCCAAGACATGCCTTCCAATTATGGCTTATTATGAGAAGGAGTCTTAGAACTCAAGACAAATTGAAACCGTGGGACGTTGGTGATTCTATCGATCTATCCTGGCTTAGATGTTCGTTATGTGGCTTGCAACCTGATTCACATGAACATTTATTTTTTAAACGTGTCTATTCGTCAAAGATTTGGTGTGTTGTGCGTCAGTTTGCGGGAATGGAGAGTGTGCCGCCTGTTTTGGAAGACATTATGTTGTGGTTTCAACCCATGGCAACAAAGCATACATTCAAGAACATTGTTGGTAAACTTCGCTTAAGCTGATTATCTCCAATCCAAAGGTCATTCCAAAAGCTGGTACGCAAACCGTTACCCACCCGAATTTTACAATGAGATACAAGATTAATACCTTTATCGTTGAGGGCTTTGACTTCTTTGATAATAGTACCCCAAGGAGAATTGTAAGCAGCAGAAATGGGATGAGAGCTTGAACCATGAACCGCAGCAATAACACGAGACCATAAAGAGTTGTCATGAGAAAGAAAACGCCAAATTCGAATCTTAGCACTAGCAGAATACAAATACTTGAAATAATAAAATGAGTGACTAATGTTTCCTCGTACTAAAACAAAAATAGTGACAGTAAATAAAAAGTTTTAGTAAGAAAATGATAGAAGGTGGTTCCTCTCTCGAGTGTAGCGTGTCTTTTTAAAGGGTGAAGTTATTAGTACCCCAAAAAAGCCATCTATACCCGCTCGTGTTTTTTTGTTTTTGTAATTTTGTATATGTTATAAAACTGTGATACGGAAAATATGGAACGAAAAATATAAAGTTTAACAAGTAAAAAATATTAAACTGTCAAAAATTACGAAATATAAACTGATAAAAAAAACTGCGTTGCACTGTAAACTGGAGGAAAAAACATCTTTTGTACCTTTTTCGTACTTTTTTTGTACTTTTTTGCAGGCCAAAGGGTATTAATAATAGCACGCCTTTTTAAATGTAGATCTCATTTTTGACCGTTGGATGACACAAAATTTCTGACCGTTGCAGTATCCGTTGCAAGAGTGACACGTGCAGGCTGGTGAGCAGCAATATTTCACATTTTGATAAGCTTGAGTCACGTGGATTGAATTGTGGCTGGCTTTGTAGACACGTCACTTGGTACGAAATATCAAAATACGAGTCATGTCGACCTGTGCGTTGCACCAGACTTGGTGTTAGAGATAATTCTGATTGTTACTTAACAAAATAAATGACTCAAGTATATTAGCAAGTCATATATACAAAATACATGATTTTATATGCAACATTTGGACAGATAAATCTCCAGAATAATAGGTGATTTTGATATCTAAGACTGAGTACATAATGTTGCGCTACGTCATATCGTCCTCTTTAACAAAATGCTATCCGGCCAAGGGAGTTTGCGAGTGCTTTTGTTGAAATTGTCATCTTATAACAAATGCAATTAATATTCTACGAGCTACACAGCAGATCTATTCACACATCACATTTAATTAACATATAAAACATAAATAAGGAAACATACTTTAGCAGGCAAGGTAGTGAAGAACGAGGATCTTGAAGTACACGCACGTGTGTAATAAATGTGCTTTACCGAAAACTACTTCTAGTTACTAAAAGAAGTAACCTCCACGAAGTTCATACACTACACGTCTAGCAGTATCATCCGAATGATAGTTCTTGACCAACGAATATGTGAACACTAATAAAACAAAACCAGAAATCCCTTAGGGATTTGCTTCTGCGATTGAACACAAGAGATGAGAGACAAGGGATGAAAATAATGAGCTCTATGGTCCTCCTTATATAGGGATGTATTTAGGGTTTACCTAAAATACATTCATTGTAGGAAAAGATAGCTCAAAACCTAACTCAATCCCCCTTGGTTCCTTGGCCGGTCGAACACAACCCAACACCCTTTGGGTTTGACTTTTTGACTTTCTAATTATTTATGGTTAATTACATTTAATAACCAATTAATTAAAAAGCCTTATTAGTTAGTTTCATTTAATTACCTAATTAACGACCGTTAGGGTTCATTCGTCGAATCATAAATTAATATAAATAATAAATATACAATTATATTATTATTAACATTAATAGAATGATACCTTCATGTATAACGCGTGTGGCCCCGCATGCTCACATATTTTTAGCCGTATAAATATTCGTATGACATGAGCGCAAACCCAACAACTCCCACTTGCGAATGTCTTATTCATATTATATAACATACTAACATTTACAAATAGTCTAGCAACATCATCAATGCTCCCAGAAATATATGAGTTTGTAGTTTTTTGGAAAACAACTCAGCCTTCTATGGATTCAGTTAGTCCTATCTCTTTGTTTCAGATACATGTTAAATATGGATATGGATCAATAGTCATTCCATAATTTAACGATTCTGTTTCTCGCATCTGTTCTGATTCCGGTCACCAAATGTAAAAAGAATCATCTTAACTACATGTTGGGCACGACCATGCAAATATCTTTTCAAACCAACGAGGGGCCCAGTAAGTATTTAACTTCCAAACACGTGGAGGAACAAATTCTATTTTGACTACAAGTGTCCATCATGTACTTCAAAATACATCTGAAAATAGCCCTTATAACTACCTTTTGACAGACTAGCGGTAGGCTTTATCCATACATGCAAACCCGCTTGCATCTCAAGTCTAAGGATAAACATAACTTT
The DNA here is from genome assembly GCA_026074375.1 of Tanacetum coccineum. Taxonomy (NCBI): domain Eukaryota; kingdom Viridiplantae; phylum Streptophyta; class Magnoliopsida; order Asterales; family Asteraceae; genus Tanacetum; species Tanacetum coccineum. Next base: position 10,068 of record BQNB010166418.1, on the reverse strand, counting down.
CACCATGTGTGTAATGCACCCAATGACGCGGATCCATAAAGTGATTATCACACGGTGGGGTATCCAATATTCAACCTTATTGAATAACATGCGAAGCTGGCAGAATCATCTTTACGTATTCTCCCAGACACTCACATTTACCTTGTCTTAACAATATTCACATATCGTTAACTGGTAATGGACATAGCTTTAGAATGCGACAAGTCATTCATGGATTTCAACATGCAAATATAGGACACAATTATTATAACAAATGAAAACAAGATACCACATATATTAATTCATTCAAAACCAAAATAACAATCGTTTAACATCCCATTATCCAAATACTAAATAATACATCACAGATTTACATGAGACTACTAGCAGGAACAATCCTAATCGCCATAGCATGCTCAAAGTGCTTATTGAGTGGCATTGGTTTTGTAAACGGATCAACTACGTTTTCATCTGTGTGAACTTTCTTAAGGACAATTTCACCTTTTTGAATTACTTCACGAATGTAGTGATATTTCCTTTGAAAATGTTTGGCTCCCTTTAATAGTCTGGGATCATTAGCGATAGCTAATGCACGCTCATTGTCACATAGCATCTCCATAGGCCTTTTATTCGATGGCATGACATCTCCAAGTCCATCAATAAATTTCCTCATCCAGACTACTTCCATTGATGCTTCAGCTGCAACAATGTACTCAGCTTCTGTAGAAGACATAACAGTAGTGCTTTGCTTGGCACTCTTACAGTCTACAGCTCCACCATTAAGTACGAACACATATCCCGTCTGAGATTTTGTATCGTCCTTGTCAGTTTAAAAACTTGCATCAGCATAACAAGATACTTTCAGCTCATGTTCAGGTTTAGCCCCATACACAAGAACCATATCTTTAGTATTCCTAAACTACTTATGAATAGTTTTCATATCAGTCTAATGAATCTCACCAGGATTTTGCTGAAAACGATTACACAACTTTTGCATAAATGCAACATCAGGTCTAGTGCATCTAATTGCATACATGATTGAACCTATAGCTGAAGCATAAGGAACTCTCCGCATACATTGTACCTCAGTGGGTGTTTTAGCACCTTGCAACTTTCTATAGTCAGGCTTTTCCATCATTGGAGTATACCAATTCTTGGAGTTCTCCATTCTAATTTTCTTTAGAATTTTCTCTAGATAAGCACTATGACTAAGAGCAATCAACCGCTTAGATCTATCACGTATGATCTTGATTCCAAGAATAGTCTTTCATAGAAAAACACTTACAAAGCCAATATTTTACTTCTTGCAGCATTGTAACGCTATTTCCCATGAGTAATATGTCATCGACATACAAGACTAGGAACGCAACATTAATCCCACTAGCTTTGAGATATACACATGGCTCATCAGGATTTTGAGTAAAACTAATCTTCTTAATTTCCTCATCAAACCTTTTATTTCAACTTCTAGATGCTTGGTTCAATCCGTAAATGAAACGTTAAAGTTTGCATACTTAACAAACCCTTCCGATTGCACCATATATATGTCCTCGCTTAGGTGACCATTTAGAAAGGTTGTCTTGACATCCATTTTCCAAATCTCATAGTTATAGAACGCGGTTATGGCTAAAAGAATCCTTATAGCTCTAGTGTCTGCAACTGGATGGAAGGTTTCCTCATAATCTACATTGTAAGTTTAGGTAAAGCCTTTTGCTATCGGACGTGCTTTAAATGTGTGTACATTGCCATCCATGTCAGTCTTCTTCTTGAAGAGGCACTTGCATCTAACAGTTCGACCATTGGATGAAAGATCAACCAAATACCAGACTTGGTTATCTTTCATGGATTGCATTTTCGTATTCGTAGCTTTAAGCCATTTGTCAGATTCAGGATATGCTAATGCAGCTTTATAATTAGGAGGTTCATTAAGATCCTCTAATTCATACTCCTCAATATCCACATAGTATCCATATCTATCTGGTACTTGAGGTATCTTTCCGGATCTACGAATAGGAATTCTAACATTATAGGGCTCGACCTCAGTAGGCGCGACCTCAACATGTCATTTGCTAGTATTTTCAAAAGGTTGTGTATCTTCCTCTTGAATTAATTCAAGCCCTTTGTCACTCTTACTCATTTTGAGAAGTCCGTGACTTATACTCGCTTCTTGCACCATAAAACTATTTTCAAAGAACTCAACATTTCGAGAAACAAGGATCTTGTTCACAAGTGGATAGTAAAAGTAGTAACACATCGTTTCCTTAGGGTAACCTACAAAGATACACTTAATGGATCTGGAATCAAGTTTGCCAGGCGTGTCTCGTTTCACGAGTGCCTCACAACCCCAAACCCTTATTTGTTTATGCTTGTTTGTTAATTTATACTTGTTTATGCTTATATATGTTGTTTTTTTAGAAAGCTACTCAAAATTCGCACTCGAATCCACTTATTGAAAATTACGAGAAAAGGAATAAACAAGGTACTATTAAATATCATGTGCAACAAGTGAAGAATGCTAACTTGAAGTGGAGAGAGTTACCGTTGATGGAAAGGCATGCCTATTGTGAGCGTTTGTCTAAGTTGCAAGATAAGGGATTTGGAACAACGAGAGTGGCCGATTGGACCTTGTTCTATGCTTATAACTTTGAGGAAACTTTGAAGAACAATATAAAGTTTGAATATCTTCATAATGATGGAGATGTTTTCGAGGATTACTCGTGGGAGAGAGCTCTTTCTATTAGCGGGGATGTTTTTACGGAATTGTGCTTAGAGTTCTTCTCTACGATGTATTTTGATAAAGGGGTTGATAGGACTAAGTTGATGACGAAGAAGTGTATCTGGTTTAGGCTTTGTGGAATTGAGAAAGTTCTTACTTTACCTGAGTTTGCGGTTTTGTTGGGATTGTATGAAGAAGATGAGTTGACTCATAGGTTGTTTGATATACATTTTGCTAGGTTGGAAGTTGATGACAAGTCATTCAATCATGAGGCATTTTGGCAAAAGATTGGGACACTAACTAGTACTAACCCAAGGACATCACTCATTAAGGAACCACTTATGAGGGTTGTCCATAGGTTATTGGTTGGATCTTTGGTTCATAGGGCCGGAAGCAAGGAGAGGTGTCAAAAGAGAGATTTGTGGATAATGAGCTCGTTGGAGGAGTCACGGGGTATTAACTTGGCTTGGGTTATTGTCGAGCATCTTTGCAAGCATGCTCCGGGTGTTAAGGAAAATAGTTTTATTTATGGAGGTCATTATGTCACCGATATTGCTAGGTCGTTGGGATATCCTAAGAGTAAGGAAGTGGCGAAGTGTTCGGAGCCAATTGAGTGTGAGAAGTGTACTGCTAAGATGTTGGCGAACGAGCTCGATGAAGACATCCATACCTTGATGCAAACTGAACGAGTAGCACCACAACCTAGAGAAGCAAGGAGGGAAAGACAAGAATCGAGTGAGTTAGACTCGAGTTAGGGTGATTGGAACGCCTATTTGAATGAGATTGAGCGTAAGGATGTTTAGAGAGATCCGATGCTTATGAGAAACAACTATATGCTTGAGCATTCCTTGCTTATCCTTTACCATTTTCCGGATCAATCCAACTTTGCTTATCCAATGTATGAACCACCAAATGTTCTACCATACCCTTACCCATATGTACCTTATCCATACCCTTACACGCATTACCCCGATACGGGTAATCAGCCTTTTGGAGGAGACCACTATGGAGCACATGGTGATGGTTATTATCCAGGTTCTATTATTCCTAGCTCAAGTTATGAGATTGGAGGATCGTCAGCAGGATTTCATGGTGATATTAATTTTGATCTGATCGTGCATTCCGAAGATTGTGTGGCGAGTAACGATTAAGATGATATGCAAGATTGATCATGTGATCAAGTTTGATTCTAAAACTCTTTACTTGTGTTGGATTATTATTATTTTTAATTCGTAGGATGTTTTAGATTATGTTTAAGTACTTTTTTATGTTATGTTAATTTGGAATTTTGGATGTTTTATTTTATTATATCGTAGAATTCGTAGTATTTTGTATTTGCAGTATTTGCAGGGTTGATATGCGAAAAGTATAGGTGGTTTATCAAAACCGAGTTTCGAGGAAACTCAAGTCGCGTACAAAAAACCACATACATAACATGCGTATTTAATCCGGGTAGTATCATTCATCCTATTTTTTCCTATTTCCTTTGCTTTGAAGTTCGTTTATTTACATTGAGGACAATGCAAAACTTAAGTGTGGGAGAGGAAAGTAAATAGGAAAAATGATCTAAATTTTTAATTTCCGTACAATTTTTAGTGTAAATTTAAAATTTTTAAGGATACAAGTATTGCCCTCGAAGATTTAGTTGTTTTCACACGTAGAGTTTAAATATTAAAAAACGACTAAATCATTCTAGCAAATAATGAGGCTATTTGAAAATTTTGACATATCCCGATTATTTGAACAATCCGTTTTTAGGATCGATAACATGTACTAGCACATTTATAGCCGTTACTCAAAAATTATGAGGAATTGAAGCCTATTTCGTATGGTAAGCATTTTTATGCTTAATTCCATTTTTGCTATGAGTTTGCCGGTGATTGACTCGATTCTAGAACTTATGCTTGTTATGCATTAATTTCCGCAGTGAGATCATACTTGAGTGATTATGGTAAATTTAAATGATAAAGGCAAATTAGGATTTACACCAAATGTCCATTCATTCTATATCAAATGATTTTAGCTAGTCGCATCGGTTAGTTAACCACTCTTTTGGACCCATTTTGTCAGCACTCGCTTTTTAGTGCTAGATACAATTAGTACAACCTTTGAGCCATTTCGTTCGTTTCGAAATTGAAATATAAAAAAAATTTACACCTTTAACCTTAGCCTAACCCTTAGTTAAGTTTATGGATTGCTAGTTACTGGGCATGTATGGCGTATTTTTGATGATTACTTGTTGACCACACTTTGTATCTTGTGTGTGCTATTTCGACAAAGACGGGGGTAGGTAATCTTATTTGTATTTTTTGTGGTGTATGCTCATCCAAAGTGTGGGGATGACGAAGGAGTTGGGTTGTTGAAAAAAAATAAGGAAAAAATATAATAAAATAGCCAATGTGCTATATGATATGAAGATGAAGGAAGAAAAAGTAAAATTGGAGTATCGAATACCCAATGTGCTAAGACGTTATACCGGTAATCGGTCAACAGGAGAATTGGGTGAGTAATCATTTTATTTGGATTGTGGTGACTAGCAGTTTTAGACTTAACTTTATCTATTTTTTGTTTGTAGAACCTAACCAAAAATATCACATGTCTAACTCACAAACCCTATTAACCCATAAGCCTAACCCAATCAAAGTCCTTTTGATAGATTTGTCTGGTACTCACGCCACATCAGATTTATTTTTGATACTTGTACAAGCCTATGGTATGACACGAAATCATGACTGAGCAAATGAGTGATTTACTTACACCACCACCAAAACAGAAAAATTTTCAGTGTTGAGTGAATTCAAAAAAAAATTCTTATTTGTGAGGTGCTTAGTTGTGTTATCTAGTTCGGAAACCGTACATGTGTTGTCAAAAAATTCGCATACAAACTTTCAAACGATGATTGTTCTTACTTGAGCAATTATATTTTTGTGAATCATTATCGAAAGGTTGTTGGAATTATTTTTCTTAAATGCTAAACCTGCTCGAGGGCGAGCAAAACTTAAGTGTGGGGGAATTTGATAACGCTAAAATCGAATATATTTTGGGGGGCGTTATTTGTGCTTTTATATAAGATATTTGGCTAAATAGAGAACTTTTATTACTAATATTATGCAAACTGAAGTTTACATGTTTTTAGTTAGCCAAGATAGAAGAAGACGGGAAAATGAGAAGAAAACGTGAAGAAAATCACTTTCGAAGATTTCTCGACAAGTGAAGATTGGATAAGAGGTTTGGAGGCCAATTATAGCCCAAATACAAGTGTTTAATCTATTTATAAGTTGTATGGGCCAACCCAACCCAAAGGAAGCAAAAAGGAGAAGAAAATACAAAGAAATCATCATTTCACGTTTTGGAGCGAAGCACCAGCCGCCCAAGCTGGGGAGAAGCCTCAAGGGCTGACGGAAGCCATCTAGCCGCCAGCTAGAGCCCCAGCCACCCGGCTGGGCATGTTTTTCAGTTACAAAGTTGCCAATTATGAGAAAATTAATGAACCATTATGCCTCAAATCTGATCATTTCCCTCCATTATCACCAGGAGTTCGTTTTCTTGCTTAGGAATCATGTATCTAGCCTATATATGCATATTAGGGGGTCTTGGCTTTACACACATCTCTCTAACCCTTGACAAAGGTTAAAAAAACCCTAATTACTCTCCCAAAAGGCTAGAATACTTTTGAGATTTCTAAGAGTAAAGCAAGAACGTGGTTATTGATCTTGGTTGCTTGTTGGTGCTTAGGAATTGGTATTCTTGGTTGATTGGAGGTGTTTGGATTGCTTTAAATCCAAGTCTAGGCTTTCTTGTGTAATCATCTGGCTAGGTACAATCCTTATTCTTATATTTACAGAAAGTTTAATTACAATTTCGTTATGAACAATATGTTAGAATTATGTTTTGAGTTTATTGAAATGAATGAGGAGTAGTTTTTGATATACTTGTGCAAAATTATGTTGAACTGATTACGATGTGTTGACTATGATTGTATGCTTGAATCCTATGATTTGTCTTGTGATTGTTTGATGAATAACTTGTTGGATTACATGTTGATGAAACCTAAAATGGATTTATAGGCCGAAAGGATTTCCGATTGTGTTTCATTCTCTAAAAATTAGTGCACAAACGAGTAAGAGATTTGATGCTTGACATCATCGAATTAACATGTTAAAAAGGCTTGTTTGATCTTAAACTCGAGTATAGGACGAAAGGACTCGTTGGAATTATTTGACATAATCATATTTTTCATAGAAATTGGATTAAAAATGGTTAGAAGGTTTGGTGTTCATAGGCCGAAAGGGATCACCATTAATCTAAATATGTCTGAATTTGTGAAATACACCATGGATAAAATCCATATGAACAAAGTTCTTGTTAGTCATACAATCAAGTTTAACCAACAAATCAACTATCATATCAATGAAATAGAATTTAGCACAAGTATTGTTTTTGCCATGAATGGATTAAAAATGAAATGTTCTTTGTGTTTAGAAGTGATAGGGATCGTGACAACCTATTTGCTTATTCCGTTACTATATGATGATTATTACCAAGTCCCGTGGAACGAACTCGGCTTACCCAACTTTACTATGAATGAACGAGCATACTTGCTCGTATGCGTTTTTGATAGAATTATGAGTCGTGATTATAAATGTAAAACTTACACGCTAACCCAAGCATCAGGACCATAGAGAAGTCGTGGATGCATAGATTTCATATTAAAATGGACCATAAGTTATGTTTGAGATAACGGATTATGAAGTTGCATCAAATGAACATGCTCTATTATCAGTAAGACTAAAAGTACATCCATAAGACTATAACGTTGTATATTGAAACTAGACAAATCATTATCAAGCAGTCAAGCACCAAGACGAGTAAAGGAACATGCTCCTAACTACAGACTCGCGATCTGTACTCGATGTACGAATACTTAACTTGGACTGGTTTCTAACTTTAGCTACAATGCGAGAACAAGAGGTCCATTAACCTACTATAAAACATCATAAACAATTTTTAATAATAATTGTATAGTTTAAAAACATTAGGGTTCGTCCAATTCTCAATTGGAAATATATATATATATTAATGTATTAACGCTAAAGCCTTTAGAAAATGCTTTATCCCTCTTCGAGAATAACCATAACATTTATAACTATAAAACGTTCCAATACTTTTTAACGTTGATAGAACAAACTGTGTATTGTAACTCGATGCAAGACAAACAAACATCTAATACAACAACATATTCAACCATCAATTTTTTAACTATTTCATTTAATGTCAAAAAAAACACCCCTTAAGAAAAAAGTGCATTTTATTATCCTTATTGTACAAGCTAATAAAACACAAATGCTTCACACAATTAATATAAAACTTCGTACAAGCGATGAAAGCTATAATTTGTTTGACATCTAACTACCTTGATGCATTTCACTATTTAGTTACAAATATGAGTTTATCTTTTTTTTATCGTCGTACTTGTCGTCTTTTTCATCTCCATGTTTTCTTTTCATCAAACTCCTTTTGTTGCATTCATTCTCATAACATTTTTACATCATAATATTATCGTCATTCGTCACGAAAAACATATAGATCAAAACTTTATCCGTCGAAAAGTTTAATTACGTGGTGCCTGCGGTAACGCGCGAGTACATGCTAGCAAGGCTGTCAAACTCGCGATCCCACCTGTGATCGTTTTTGTCTTTGCAGGATCGAGATCGTAGGATCGAATCGGGATTGTACGATCCTACCAATTAGATTATGAAAAGATGAGAAGAAAACCACTAGTTTTTATCTTAAAATTGTGATTTGAGAAAGTAGATACTTAAGTTTAGTATGATTAGAAAATAGAAAATGAATCTTCAATCTTCAGTTAGTATTTTTATATTATTAATTTGTTGGGCTTAAGAAAATATGGGCTAAAAACTAGCGAGAAACAAAAGATAGATATTAGCTTAGTAAACTCGTATCGGCACTCGATCCTACAAGTTTACATTCGATTCTACGATCCCACTTACGATCCTACCACGATACTACACATTTTTTGCTGGTAAATACATAGGATCGTACGATCCTACGAGTTTACTCGCGAGTTTGACAGCCTTGCATGCTAGTATTAATTTTTTAGAGTGCATTCATGTAGATATTTTGTATAATATTTTTGAGTTTAAGCTTTTTCATTAGATAATAGATAACTAATTAGAGTATTACTCGTATTTCTTAATTGCTCCATTAGAATTGTATTTAATTTTATTTGTTTGATTATTTGAGTGTTTGGCTTGGGTTAGACTTAAACAAAAACAATTTAAAATTTTATTTTTTTTATCTGATTTCTTTGATTATTTGACTGTTTAGTTTGAACAAAAATAATTTAAAAATATAAGATCGAAATGTGTTTTAGGCTTTGAGATACTGCTTACACGATCTTGATTTTTTCGATCGTGTATTGATGTTCCCAAAGCCTTTAACTTATTTTGAGCTCAACATTACAAATGTATATGGCTATGTATATCTAGCCACTTTTGGTTACAAACTCAACCGATGTGGGATATTCTAAACTCTAATGACTTCCCACCAAGTTTGCCCCTTTTTAAGATTTCAAGTGTTTGCTTTTGGTTTTACAAATCATACGAGGGGCATGGTAGAATTCCACTTAGGCTTTTTTGATTCTCTTATAGAAGTATAATGAAGTTGCATCAAATGATGTTTGACAAGAGTTGCTTTTAAATGCTATATGAACTCTTTTAGTTATTGACACGTACAAATATCCTCACCACTACAAGTAAAAGTAAAAGGAGAACGGGCGACGAACTGCACGGGATCGGATTCCCTGTCCTTTTAGGTACGAACGGCACCCCGTAAAGTTGTTGGAGTCTACTAGCCGGGCACTTCAGGATGTATACAGTTCACACACGCAAACCTTGAGCCGCAACAACACGGGTTTGCAAGATAGAAAACTTCAATGGAAGTTAATGGCAGTCACAACATTTTATGATATGTGTATATTTTGTTCTCAATTCTATTAGACCCTTCATGGCCTTATATACAAGAATATTAGAATTGATTATTCCTCATATCCCCCTATTCATCAGTAGCCATCTTTATATATAGATGAGCCATAAGACTATACAAGGAAAATGACAATCACAATTAATGATAATTGCTAATGACAGCTAATACTCCCCCGCAGTAAGAACGGGAGATCTGCGGACGTTCAAACTGGAACGAAAATCACAAAACAAAGCACTCGGAAGCCCTTTGGTGAAGATATCTGCATACTGGAAACGGGATGGTATATATAGAACACGAACCTGACCGGAGGCAACATAGTCTCGGACAAAATGAATATCAATCTCGATGTGTTTAGTACGCTGATGCTG
>BQNB010166417.1:0-14114 GCA_026074375.1 Tanacetum coccineum | reverse complement strand
GAGCATATATCAAATATTGTAAAGAAAGCAATTAAAAGATGATTCAATCAACTGATTAAGGTATGTTTGTTTAGGAAATAATCACTTAGATAATGACGTGTTTGGAATAGTGTTTAAAATAGAGTTATCACAAGTTAAAAATCCTTTCGGCCTTTATAAGTTAGTATAACCAATATATTAGATGGATTGATAAAACATAAGTTTATAAGTATCCTTTTGGCCTTTACACTTAGAAAATCATGTTTAACCATTTCAATAAACACATATCCTAACGCTCCATATCCAAGATCACATAATGCCCAAACAAACATAAGATTACTACTCCATAATTAAACAAGTAACAAAAAACATAACATTCATCATGAATTCAAAAAAGATCATATTTAAAGGATAAACAAGATTATACCAAATTCCAAAAACAAAATATGGTGATTTCACATGAATTACCCAAGAACACTTTATTATATTCAAAGTAAAACCCGAAAACTATGAACAATTCTGTCATAATCATTTATAGATTCGAATTACACTTTAATGCTACTTCCTTGGATGGATTATAATCTAGAAATTTATGATGGAGAGTAGTGGTAGTAGATGGTGGTGATGGTGGTTTGAAGGTGGTGTTTGGTTCCTTGGTTTGTCAAGCCAAGTTCACCAAAAATACCCACTTGGAGTATTCTAAATGAACTAGAGAAAGTGGTGTGTGGATGTGTGTGATATGAGAGGCAAAGGGGCCTTATATAGGATGTTTCGAGGGCCAAGTGCAGCGCACATACAAATAAGTGCGGCTCACTTGAGGTGTAAATGATGTCCCATTTAATGGCATTAAATTCTCTTAAATTTGAATAGAAGTGCGCCACACTTTTTTAGAAGTGCATTGCACATTTAGTACTTTCAGCACCTGGTCTTTCGCATGGTTGTAGATAACTGAATTCTCTTCGCGTGACCGCTTGAATCAACTAAAATGGAGTTCGTATGACCGAGTTATGATCAAAACAGTGAACAAGGCTGATTAGACAGAAAGTGAGCCGGTTTTTGGGTAAGTGTGGTGTACTTTTGGTATTTTTAGCAAGTGGCCTTTTCCAAAGTTGTAGATAATTGAATTCTCTTTTCTTGGCCGCTTGAATCAACTCAATCCGGGTTCGTATGCTCCAGTTATGGCCAAAATAATGGGCAGGTGTCGGGAGATCATTCAGCTTTAGTTATTTCTTCGTTTAAGCTTTAATTCTTCATGTAATCTTCCGTATTCTTCCACGACATGTACCTAGAACATATAATAGCAAATATACTTGATGAAGTACCAAAAGTTCATAAGAAATGATCAAATAAATGCAAATAACGCCGTTGAAAACATGTATAATTTAGACGTTATCATTGCATTTTGAAAAAACACTTGCTTTATCCGTAATTTAGAATGTGTTGATCTACTTTCCGGATCCCGAGACACAAATTTATACACAATTTCTCTTGATGACATTCTTAAAACATCTTTGATCTATCTTCTATCCAAAGAGTCAAAGACTAAGAGCTGGTTATGGCACCATCGGTTATCACATCTTAACTTTGGTACTCTTAACAAGCTAGCTAAAGATAGTCTTGCACGAGGCATTCCAAGGCTTAAATTTAAGAAAGATCATTTGTGTTTAGCATGTGCATTAGAAAAAAAAGCAAGAAATCCTCTCATCAACCCAAAGCTGAAGACACTAACCAAGAGAAACTATATATTTTGCATATGGATTTGTGTGGCCCGATGTATGTGGTGAGTATTAACGGGAAACGGTATATCTTAGTGATTGTCGACGATTACTCAAGATTTACTTGTTATATTTTTGAGGACAAAAGATAAAGCTCCCGAGGCCATCATTAAATGCATTAAAAATATTCAAGTTCATTTGAATGCCACTGTCCGTAATGTTCGAACAGATAATGGAACCGAATTTGTCAATCAGACACTTCGTGAATTTTATGAAAATGTTGGCATCTCGCATCAAACATCTGTTTCCCGCACTCCTCAGTAGAACGACATTTTCGAAAGGCGAAACTGAACTCTTGTAGAAGCTGCTCATACAATGTTAATATTTTCTAAGGCTTCATTATTTTTATGGGCCGAAGCAATCAACACAGCATGTTACACCCAAAACCGTTCTTTAATCCGCCTCTGATAAAACAAAACTCCATATGAGCTTATGCAAGATAAGAAACTGGATTTATCATTCTTTCATGTCTTTGGTGCACTTTGTTATCCTACCAATGACAATGACTACATCGGTAAATTAGATGCAAAAGCTGACATTGGTATTTTTGTTGGTTACGCGCCCGCAAAGAAAGCGTTCAGAATCTACAACAAAAGAACCTGGAAAATTATAGAAACAATTCATGTGACATTCGATGACCTGACAGCTATGGCTTCTGAACAATTCAGTTCAGGACCCGGACTTCATTCTATGACTCCTGCAACATCCAGTTCAGGACTCGTTCTAAATCTTATTCCTTAACCATCTTGTATTCCACCACCAAGAGATGATTGAGATCGCTTCTTTCAACATATGTTCAATGAATACTTCACTCCTCCATCCATTGCTGTTTCACCAGTTCAAGAAGCTGCTGCTCTGAGAGCTTTATCCAACGTTGAACACGTAGATAACTTAGCATTTAATTTACTAAGTGTCGGTTAAATTTGTGATATTATGTGTGGAGTTTTATTTAGGGAAGAAGATAGTGAAATAATTAAAGATGGTAAAATCATTAGAAACAGAATTAGGAAAAATAGGTTATACGTAATGTAATTAGGAAATAAGTCTCAAGACAAATTATGTCTTGCCATGGTAATGAATAATTCTACCTTATGGCATAGAAGACTTGGTCACTCTAACATGCGGTTAATTCAATCTTTATCATCTATAGAATTAGTTAGAAACTTACTGTTAGGAATACGAAAAGTATCGGTCACTTCCAATATAGATAGTCGTAACTCGTAGATTAATCATATGTAATGTTAGTAAGCTAACCGGGCCAAAGACATATGGAAAGCCCATAACTTAAGCCCATGGCCGATTACAAGCTATTGTATAAATACCCTCTCCACACATGGAGAGGGTTTTGGTTGGTTCATTTTCTCACACATAATCTATTCTTTATTTCTTGGTTACTTTCTCTCACTAGAACCTTTCTCCCATCCACTTTCTCTCACTAGAACCTTCCTCCCATCCACTTTCTCTCTCTATATTTCTATATTGTTCTTTGGTGTTATAGATTACTAGCATTCTATAATTGGTATTAAGAGCCATGGCGTGATTGGTTTAGTTTTGTGTTTGTTTTGTTTGTTTCATCTTTTTAATCAAACCGTACTATTTTTTTCTTATTTTTTTTGTTTTCGAAGCTCTATAGTACACTAAAAGATCATTTGCATAGGTAAATCTGATCTAGTATCCTTAGATATATGTGTACAAGCTTAGAGTCAAAGAAAACATCAAAGTTTTGTGCATTTTTTGTTTTCAAAAGTCTTAGAAAGTACAAATCTTGATTTCAAAATTTTTGGCCTAAAAACCATAAAGTTTTCATTTTTAAGGTACCTATAGGCTTAGTAATACTAGTTGTACAAGAAATGTTAGGAAAAAATGATCAAAAGTGAGTCTTTTTGTGTTTTGAAAAATTTGAGTTTCGTCAAGTAGAAGGTGAATTAGCAATCTACAGGTGAAGGCGATTTATTAATCTTCTTGTTCAAGGCGATTTAACAATATTCTAGCTCAAGGCGACTTATCAATCTTCTAATTAACAAGTTCTTTGTACAAGGCGATTTATCAATTTTTCTTTGCAAGGCGAATTAACAGCTCTCCAGTTCAAGGCGAATTAACAAGTTCTTTGTACAAGGCGATTTATCAGTTTCTCTTTGCAAGGCGATTTAACAATATTCCTTCACAAGGAGATTTATCATTTTTTGTTGTAAGGCGAATTAACAAGTTCCCTTTACAAGGCGATTTAACAATTTTCCTTTAGAAGGTGACTTACCAAGTTCCCTTTACAAGGTGATTTAACAACTTTTAAAAGGAAAATTAATTCACTTGAACTAAAGTAAACAACTCAAATTTGTTAAAGTAAATTATACGGTTTATCTCTTTGATTTGTAAAATCCCGTAAAACATTCAATTGTCTTCCCGATTTTATCAAGAGTTGTAAAATCCCGTGTAGTTTCAAGACTTACAACACTCAAAAGATAAGTCACTAAAACATAATTACTTTCAATCACCGTTCGATCCACAAGTAATCTTATAACATCAAATCAACATGGATTCAATGATTCCACTTGGACAAAAGAATACTCTTGCAGAGTACATGATACTCTCCGGTGCTGACAATCATCCACCAATGTTGGAAAAGGACCTGTATGATTCTTGGAAAAGTAGAATGGATTTATACATGCAAAATAGAGAGCACGAAAGAATAATACTTGAATCAGTTGAAAACGGTCCACTCATTTGGCCTACTGTTGAAGAGAACGGGGTGACCAGAACAAAGAAATACGTTGAGTTATATGCTGCTGAGAAAATTCAAGCTAATTGTGATATGAAGGCAACCAATATCATTCTTCAAGGTCTACCAGCTGATATCTATTCACTTGTGAATCATCATAGAGTTACCAACGATTTATGGGAGAGAGTTCAATTACTGATGCAAGGTATCTCTTTTACTAAACAGGAAAGAGAGTGCAAACTGTATGATGCATTTGATAAGTTTACTCACATCAAGGGGGAATCACTTCATAAGTATTACTTGAGATTCACTCAGCTGATTAATGACATGAACATTTACAACATGAAAATGGAGCAATTTCAAGTTAATACCAAGTTCTTAAACAGTCTTCCACCTCAATGGAGTAAGTTTAGGACTGATGTCAAGCTCGTAAAGGATTTGCATACTACCAACTTTGATCAGCTTCATGCATATCTTGAACAACACAAACTCCATGCAAATGAAGTCCGTCTTCTATGTGAACGCAATCAAGATCCACTTGCATTTGTTGCAAATCAGCAGATGATACCATCTCACTTCAACATTTATCAGTCTTCATACATTAATCCTCAACTTCAACAACACTTTCCACCATCTTAGTATGGATCAATTCATCCCAATCAACATTACTCGTCTACTTATCCATCACAACCTCAATTTAATCATTCATCGGTTCAACCATCATATCTGTATCAGTCTTAGATGAATCATCAAACCTCATCTATTCCACAAATTGCTTATCAATCACCTCAAGTTACTACAAAACTGATGACTGAGTTACCTTTTGTGGACTCAAGTTTTGCTATTCCTATATTCTCTCCAAGAGATGATCCAATTGCATGTCTCAATAAGTCAATTACTTTTCTAACGGTTGTAGCTTCCTTAAGGTTCCCCTCAACCAATAATCAACTTAGAACTTCAATGAATCCAAGAATACAAGCCACTATTTAAGATGGCAAGGTTACAGTGCAACAAGTTCAGGGGAGACAAGGTCAAAGTTATTCTGGTACTAGGTATAAGAGTAATACTACTTGTTCTAGGGGAAACAATGCAAGTGGACATGAAAGGGTTGTTAAATGCTACAACTGTCAAGGTGAAGGACATATGGCTAGGCAATGCACTCAGCCTAAGCGACCAAGGAATGCAACATGGTATAAGGATAAAGCAATGTTAGCTGAGGCTCAAGAGGCTAGACAAATTTTAGATGAAGAGCAACTCGCATTTCTTGCAGATCCAGAGGTTCCAGATGGTCAAGTTGTTTAGACAATCAATCTCAACAATGCTGCTTTTCAGACTAAGAATCTTGATACTTATGATTCTAACTGTGATAATATCTCCAATGCAAAAGCGGTTCTCATGGCCAACATTTCCAACTATGGTTCTGACGTTATCTCAGAGGTACCTCATTCTCAAACCTATCTTAATGATATGGAAAATCAAGGTGTACATGCAATGCAAGATTTTGAACAAACACTAGTTGTGGATTTTATAGATAATGAGATATATAGTGATAGCAATATTATTCTATACTCTCATTATTTGCAAGAAACGTAACAGGAAAATGTTCAAGATACTAATTTGCAGGCACAACAAGATTTAATGATCTTATTTGTGATTAAACAAATGTCAGAATAAATGATTAATCATGTAAATAATTAGGAAAAGGCTAATAAGGAAAATAATAATGAATCAGTAACTAATAAACTAGAGAGATATAAAGAACGAGTCAAAACTTTTGAACAACGTCTTAATATTGATTTAAGCTATCGTAAAAAATGATTGATTCTCAAATGGATGATATGATTAAAGAGAAGCTTGCACTGAAAGAACAAGTTGACTCACTTGAGCAAAATCTTTCTAAACAAATCGAAGAAAAGAAATGTTTATTACAAACATTTACTTTTTTCAAAAGTTAATCCAAAGAAAAGGAAAATAAATATATGGAAAACGAAATTGATTTAGAAAAGAAGATAAAGGAACTTGATAATATTATTTTTAAAGTGGGTCAATCTGTTTAACAGTGCACGTGTTAACTAAGTCATAAGCCTTCTATTATAACACCTCGTGTTTTAGGTCATTGAATGACATTATGTAATTCACAATTCATTTTTAGGGTTTTACGCGTTTGCTCTTAAACCGTAAACGTTAAGTTAAATTGCGTAAACTAAAAATGATCATTCAATGTAAACGGGCATTAAACGATTAAATGTTTACATCAAGCAAGTGTTATATGATTATTATGAGGATAATTAATAACTTTGTTCATCTTATTTTTATTGGCTACGTAAAATGCTTACGTTTCGCGATAAAATGCGTTTAGGCATTCCCGGAAGTTCCAAAACCTAACTACGCCTAAACGAATACCCACGATTATACCCAATACCAATCCATACATTGAATCTTCTTACACACCACCTGTAATAGTGGAAGTTCCCAGTGAATTACCTAAGGTGAGTTTGGTGAATGCAAGCCTTAAAAAGCTCAAATTCCACCTCACCCAGTTTGACTCTGTTGTGAAGAAGAGAAAAACACCTAATGCTCTTGAAGAAGGTGAATGGGGGTTTGAGCATACTAAAACTGTTTTTAACAATGAAATTATTCCATTTCTAAAATCTTTAAAAGACATCTTCAATGTGTTTGATAAAGATCTTCTTAATGAAATAACGGAAGTACAACCAGTTTTTGACAAATGGTCGCGGCTGTCAACAGTCTTTAGTTGATAAACAAATGTTGGAAATTTGCTAAGAAAGAAATTCTTTTGGAAAATGATCGACTCTTACAAAAAATCATGTCTCAAGATATGTTGTTAACTGTGATGAATTCTATGTCTTTGAATAATAATTCTGTGATATGGAAATGCTAAAGTATGATTCGTGTGAAAAGTGTTTGAATCTTGAGGCTGAGCTTTCCAAATCAAAACAGCATATATTGGACCTTTGAAATCACTCAAGCTTGTTCAACATTGTATTTCTTTCGAAGTTGTCAATGCAATTAAAACAAGGAAGTTTTCAAAACGATGAATTTGGTAACAAAATGCTGTTGAAATTCAAGGAATATTTTGAAAATAATGATTTGAATGCTCGGGCTACAAAGATAAAAGACAAGACCATCTATAAGTTGAAGGATACTATCAAATCTTTAAGAGAAGGAATACCCAAAGCATGAGAAACGTTATCATGATAAATGGATATTGAGCCATAAATAAGGAACTGGAAAATAGTGTGGCAAAATTGCTTTCTGAGAATGAACGTCTTTGTAATGAAATTAATCATGAGAAATAGGTTTTTAAAGATCATTTTAACTCAATCAAACAGACACGTGTTCGTCATAAAGAACAAAATGACTCTTTAATTAACAAACTGAATTTTATAAAATCTGTGGAAATTGAGGATTTAAAAGCTCAAATTCAAGATAAGGTTTTTGTGATAACATCATTGAAAAATGATTTACGAAAATTGAAAAGGAAAGAAATTGTTGAGAATGTTGTTCACGTACCTTCTGCCACCACTATTGCTCCAGGCATGTTCAAGCTTGATTTAGAACCGTTGCCTCCTAGGTTAATGCAAAATAGGGAAGTTCACATAACCTATCTTAGGAACACTCAAGAACAAGCTAATATTCTTTGGGAAATAGTCAAACAAGCTAAGGAAAAACAACCTTTAAATAGCGCGTTAGACCTTGCATGTAAGTATGCACTAGAATTCAGGAGTTGCTTGATTATGTTCAAGGATAGTGCCTAATGGATAATACCTAGTGCTAGGAGGTTACTGTCAACACCCATGAACTATGTAAGAAAGTTAGGTTTACTGATGCCTCCACATCCTCAAGAACATTAAACAGGTAGAGTCTTTAAATTCATTCAGATTCTAACACACTGTGTTGGTCTTTCTACAGGAGTGGAAGTGTTCTAATAGTAATTGCGGATCAAAGCATCCAGGCAAATTAAAGGAATGATAGGATCTCACAATCACCAAGTAGGAACAAAGAAGTATAAAGTTAGGAAGCCCAAACCTGGTAAGTGAATAAAGGTGAAATCGTGTTGGTTTAACCTGTTTGTGATGTTGATGTTAAGCATTACATGTTAAAGCGATTTCTGAAATTCTTGTGTAATGTAAGAAATATATGGTTTGATGGTGTTCATGTTAAATGTCTTTTGATGTTGTGCAAAATGAGGAATAACGTACTAAATCTGCTAAGAAACATATAAAACAAAATATTTAGAAACCTACGAGCCATGTATTCACTAATGTGGATTTAAGTGGAAACCAACAGGCAGAATCTTCACTATAGTTGGTAACTCGTGCCCTTTAACTAGGATCACCTCAACTAACGTAGTGCCTCCTAAGCAAACCACTTCCCACTCAGATGAAATACAAAAACCAGAGATAAAAGTCTATAGCAGGAAACCCAAAAATGTTAAAAACATAGGTTTCGATGTAAATAGCTAAGATTGTAGATCTAGAATGCTAACACTCGGAAACCAATCAAATTTGGGGATCCACTGCAATAGATATTCCATCGTCTTCTTCTCTTGTCATGACAGGTTGTCCAAATTATACTCTGGTATTTGGACTCCGGCTGTTCGAAACACATGACAGGGAATCGCTCTTAGCTCATAAACTTTGTCAGTAAATTTTTGGGTACTGTTAGATTCGGGAACGACCAGATTGCAAGGATCATAGGGTATGGTGACTATCAGCTGGGAAACGTTATTATCTCTATAGTATACTACATTGAAGGGCTTGGACATAATTTGTTTTCTGTTGGTCAATTTTGTGATACGGATCTTAAAGTTGCATTTTGGAAAAACACTTGCTTTATTCGAAATTTGGAAGGTGTTGATCTACTTTTAGGATCCCGAAACACAAATTTGTACACAATTTCTCTTTATGACATGCCTAAATCATCTTCGATCAGTCTTCTATCCAAAGCGTCAAAGAATAAGAGCTGGTTATGGCACCGTCGATTATCTCATCTCAACTTCGGTACTTTAAACAAGCTATCTAAAGACGGTCTAGCACGAGGAATTCCTAGGCTTAAATTTTAGAAAGATCATTTGTGTTCAGCATGTGCATTAGGGAAAAGCAAAAAAAATCCTCTCATCAACCCAAAGCTGAAGACACTAACCAAGAGAAACTATATCTTTTGCATATGGATTTGTGTGGCCCGATGCGTGTGGCTAGTATTAACGGGAAAAGGTATATCTTAGTAATAGTCGACGATTACTCAAGATTTACCTGGGTCAGATTTTTGAAGATAAAAGATGAAGCTCCTACGGCCATCATCAAATATATTAAAAACATTCAAGTTCGTTTGAAAGCCACAGTCCGGAATGTTCGAACAGATAACGAAGCCGAATTTGCCAATCAGACACTTCGTGAATGGTATGAAAATGTTGGCATCACGCATCAAACTTCTGTAGCTCGCACTCCTCAGCAGAACGGTGTTGTCGAAAGGCGAAATTGGACTCTTGTAGAAGCTGCTCGAACTATGCTGATATTTTCTAAAGCTCTATTATTTCTCTGGGCCGAAGCTATCAATACTGCTTGTTACACCCAAAACCGTTCTTTGATACGCCTCTGATACAACAAAACTCCATACGAGCTTATGCAAGACAAGAAACCAGACTTATCATTCTTTCATGTCTTTGGTTCACTTTGCTATCCTACCAATGACCATGAGGATCTGGGTAAATTTGATGCAAAAGCAGACATTAGGATTTTCGTTGGTTACGCGCCTGCAAAGAAAGCGTTCAGAATCTACAACATAAGAACCCGAATATTTACTGAAACAATTCATGTAACCTTTGATGAGCTAACTGCAATGGCTTCTGAACAATTCAGTTCAGGACCTGGGCTTCAAGGAATGACTCCTGCTACATCAAGTACAAGACTCGGCTCAAATCCTATTTCTCAACAACCTTGCTTGCTACCAATAAGAGATGATCGAGATCGGTTATTTCAACCAATGTTCAATGAATACTTTAACCCTCCAATAATTGATGTTTCTCTAATTCCAAAAGCTGCTACTCTAAGAGCTGAAGTATTAGCTAATTCTCCTGTGTCAACTTCCATTCCATCAACAAGTATTCCTTCATCACAAGAACATGTACACTCTCCAATCATTTCTCAAGGTTTTGAAGAATCACCAAAAATACCAACATTTCATGATGATCCACTTAATGAATCTCCTAGTGAAGACTCGACTCCTCAAGGATCATCATCTAATGTAAGACAAATCCACACTCCATTTGAACAGCTTAGAAGATGTACTAAGGATCATCCTATAGCAAACATGATCGGTGATCCTTCTCGCTCTGTATCTACAAGGAAGCAACTTGAAACTGATGCCATGTGGTGTTAGTTTGATGCCTTCCTTACTTTAGTAGAACCTAAGAACTTCAAACAAGCAATGACCGAACCGTCATGGATCGATGCAATGCAAGAAAAAATTCATGAATTTGAAAGACTTGAAGTTTGAGAATTGGTGCTGTGTCCAGATAATGTGTTCTTGATCAAACTCAAATGGATTTATAAAGTCAAAACAGATGAATCTGGTGGGGTACTAAAGAATAAGGCTCGACTAGTTGCTCAAGGATTCAAACAAGGAGAGGGTATCGATTTCGAGGAATCATTTGCACCAGTCGCTAGAATTGAGGCCATTCGTATCTTTGTAGCATATGTCGCTCACAAGAATATAATAATCTACCAAATGGACGTCAAAACGGCTTTCTTGAATGGCGAGCTCAAAGAAGAGGTCTACATTTCTCAACCAGAAGGATTTGTTGATCAGGACAACCCATCGCATGTGTACAAGTTCAAAAAGGCTCTTTATGGTCTTAAACAAGCACCACATGCATGGTATAATATGCTGTCAAGCTTCCTCATCTCTTAACAATTCTCAAAAGGTGCAGTTGATCCAACACTCTTCACACGGCATGCTAGAAATGACATATTACTGGTACAAATTTATGTTGACGATATAATATTTGCATCAACTAATACTGCCATGTGTGATGAGTTTGCTAATCAGATGACCAATAAGTTCAAGATGTCGATGATGGGGCAAATGTCATTCTTTTTAGGATTACAAATATCTCAAAGTCCCAGAGGCATCTTAGCTTGTACACCATGCGAATGGGTTTTCCTGTCTCAACAAATCCTTCTGGTTGAGAAACATAGACCCTATTCTTTTAGCTCGCCATTTTGGAAAGCCGTCTGAATCCATTTGTAGATAGTTCATATTCTTTGGGTGGAATTGGCTACGAAGCTTATAAATGGCCTCTATTCTTGGCAACCGGTTGCAAATGAATCTCGAATCGATTCCCTCTTCTTGTCTGAATCCTTGAGCAACAAGTCTAGCCTTATTCTTTAGTACCCCGCCAAATTCGTCTGTCATGACCTAATAAATCCATTTCATCTTGATCAAGAACACTTTATCTGGACACGACACCAATTCCCAAACTTCTAGTCTTTTAAATTCATGAATTTCTTCTTGCATTGCGTTGATCCATGACGATTCGGTCATTGCTTGTTTAAAGTTCTTTGGTTCGACCGAAGATAAGAAGGCATCAAAGTAACATCACATGGCATCAGTTTTGAGTTGCTTTCTTGTAGATACAGAGCGAGAAGGATCTCCGATCACGTTTGCTATATGATGATCCTTAGTCCATCTACCAAGGTGTTCAAATGGAGTGTGGATTTGTCTTACATTCGATGATGATCCTTAAGAAGTCGAGTCTTTATGAGGAGATTCATGAAGTGGATCATCATGAAAAGTTGATGTTTTTGGAGATTCTTCAAAACCTTGAGAAATGATTGGAGAATGTTCTTGTTCTTGTGTTGATGGAATACTTGCTGATAGAGCATCTTAGTCAATGGAAGTTGACACAGGAGAATCGGCTAAAACTACAGCTCTCGGAGTAGCAGCTTCTTGAACTAGAGAAACAACAATTGTTGGAGGATTGAAGTACTCATCGAACATAGGTTGAAATAAACAATCTCTTTCATCTCTTATTGGTGGAATACAAGGTTGTTGAGAAACAGGGTTTGAAACGAGTCATGTACCGGATGTAGCAGGAGTCATAGAATGAAGCCCGGGTCCTGAACTATAATTGTTCAGAAGCCATTGCAGTCAGCTCATTGAACGTCACATGAATTGTTTCAATAGTTTTTCGGGTTCTTCTATTGTAGATTTTGAACGCTTTCTTTGCGGGCGCGTAACCAACGAAAATTCCAATGTCAGCTTTTGCATTAAATTTACCCAGATCCTCATTGTCATTGGTAGGATAATAGAGTGAACCAAAGACATAAAGGAATGATAAGCCTGGTTTCTTATCTTTCATCAGCTCATATGGAGTTTTGTTGTAACGATGACGGATTAAAGAACGGTTTTGGGTGTAAAAGCCTGTATTGATTATTTCGGCCCATAAAAATAATTGAGCTTTAGAAAATATCAGCATTGTAAGAGCAACTTCTACAAGAGTCTGGTTTTGCCTTTTAACAATGCCATTCTGCTGAGGAGTGCGAGCTACAGATGTTTGATGCGAGATGCCGACATTTTCATAAAATTCACGAAGAGTCTGATTGACAAATTCGGTTCCATTATCAGTTCGAACATTACGGACGGTGGCATTCAAACGAACTTCCATTTGATGATGGCCTCTGGAGCTTCATCTTTTGACCATAAAAATCTGACCCAAGTAAATCTTGAGTAATCGTTGACTATTTCTAAGGTATACCTTTTCCCGTTAATACTTGCCACACGCATCGGGCCACATAAATCCATATGCAAGAGATATAGTTTTTCTTGGTTAGTGCCTTTAGCTTTAGGTTGGTGAGAGGATTTCTTGCTTTTTCCTAATGCACATGCTGAACATAGATGATCTTTCTGAAATTTAAGTCTTGGGATGCCTCGTGCAAGACCGTCTTTAGCTAGCTTGTTAAGAGTACCGAAGTTGAGATGTGATAACCGACAGTGCCATAACCAGCTCTTAGTCTTTGACGCTTTGGATAGAAGACAGATCGAAGATGTTTTAAGCATGTCATCAAGAGAAATTGTATACAAATTTGTGTCTCGGGATCCGGAAAGTAGATCAACACCTTCTAAATTACGAATAAAGCAAGTGTTTTTCCGAAATGCAACTTCAAGATCCACATCGTAAAATTGACTAACAGAAAACAGTCCAAGCCCCTCGACGTAGTATACTCTTGAGATAGGAACATTTCCCAGCTGATAGTCACCATACCCCATAATTCTTGCAATATGATCGTTCCCGAATCTAGCTGTACCCATAAATTTACTAACAAAGTTCATGAGTTGAGAGCGGTTCCCTGTCATATGTTTCGAACATCCGGAGTCCATATACCAAAGAACAATCTGGACAACCTGTCATGACAAGAGACGAAGACGATGGAATATCTGTAGCATTGGATCCCCAAGTATGATTGGGTTCCGTGTGGTTTGCATTCTTAGACTCTACAATCTTAGCCTTTTTACTCAAACCTACATTTTTAACATTTTTGGGTTTCCTGCTGTAGACTTTAAGCTTTGGTTTTTGTGTTTCAACTAAGTGGGAAGTGGTTTTCTTAGGAGGCACTACGTTA
>BQNB010166416.1:0-14114 GCA_026074375.1 Tanacetum coccineum | reverse complement strand
TATTCTTAACCCGTGTTCTTGGTAATCTTCACAAAAATATGTTTCTTGTTCCCTTGGTGTTGCTCGTCCGAATAGAGAGAAAGGGAGAGATATATATATATTTTTTGATTTCAAAATGAGTGAATGAATCAAAATGTTTGAGGTGATGGAAAATATAGGAGTACTAGTGAGACAACCTAGCTTAAAAATAGTCATCTTGTTCCTTTTGCTTAACTTGACCGAAAATGGATCCTAGGAGGGTCTCGGGTTCTTCCTTTTGTGTCGGGATCACTTAAAAGCTCAAGGTTGCATGATTTAAAATGTTACCTAAGTTTAGTTAATATTTCTATTGCGTTTAAAATCACTTTTCCATAAATCTAGGTTATTTAAATGACACCTATCACATTAAATTGCTACAAAAATTCATTTTGAGCCGTTGTCGGCTGACTCAGGACCGAAAACATAAATTTTTGACAAAACTCAACCGAACGTTGCTCACCCATTCTAAAAACACTTCAAACCACAAAACGGGGTTTGACAACTTATATTTGACCAAAATTCCATTTTTTACAACCGTTACAGTCTTTTACCGAATTTCACAAAAACAACCGTTTTCTGATAGCTTTCAAATCACACACCCACGATTTATGTTTTAAACCAACGTATTCTAAAATCATGAATTTATTTAAATAAATAAGCTCATTACACACTTACGAATCACCGAAACTTATTCCTAAAAAACTGTCATGCCGGTACGCGCTGCGTGACGATTTTCGCTAAACGCGGGAAAACTTCCCGAAAAGCATTAGAAACCTCAAAACCACTCTAAAACAGAAAAACAAATCAAATTGATTCACTTACGAACTCATGACTCTCCCAAAACCCAGTTATAATGTAACCATTTCACGCGAAAATAGTCAACAGAAGTTAACTTTTCAGCCGTCATCAGGAAAATTATCAAGATCGAAAGACTTCAAAATATAAAATTATAATATTTTATAATACTTAACCCTGGACAAAATTACCGGTTATCATAGTCTCGCCTCCTTAAAGGAATTTCTCCCCGAAATTTAACTCAAATTATCAACTCTCAACACTGACAGGAAATTTCATTCCTCAAAGAATCACATCAAATCACTAGGGTTTAGTCTTTTCAAGCAAGGTTTCTTACGATTCCTCTAAAGACTAAGTTTTTCTATAGTCCAAATCCTACACTTTCTCATGTTCAATCCATATCCATTTACAAAATTACGATAGTTTCTCCTACAATCCCTTAGTTTCATAATTTCTTCAAACTTAGGTCACGTTGTCTTAGTTGGGTGTCAGAATACGATCCAGTCCCCGACGTGATGACCATTATATCAAAATTGACATTGCCAAACTTTTCGGTTATTTAACCAACGAGACTAACCCTGCAGGGTATATGTCCTACATAATACGACTCACACTCTACTTTCTCAAGAACGCCTATGGTTCTTTTACCAACACTCACTTACTCAAAAACCCCAAGTAAACCTTACTTGGTCAAACACTCCCGGATCTACCTTTCTAGGAAGACCGTTTCATAGTCTAAACCTCATTATTATTTGCCTTAAACTTTTCCCAATCAATCCTACTCAACGAGTGCCTTAAATCTCACTTCACTTAGATAGGTCAAGATACCTCTCAAAAGCCGACACAATAAAAAGTATGATCAGGTTTCCAATTTGATCACTACAAATCCTTCTAATATTCCTCGTGACCATTCACGATTTCTCACCTGCCTATTAGCTCTTCTAACGAAACGGTAAAATCGATCAGCTCGAATACATTTCAAGCTTACCGAATATACCAACTACACCGTACGCCAATCCTAATAAGGAAATGGGTATCTGCTCTATCACGAGCGACCAATCGTAATGCAACCATACACGGGAAACTGTGCTCTCAATCTAACACAAAATAACACAAAATACTGCTATCCACAAATATTGAACAAAATTTCCTTCACTATCATAAAAATGATTTCAATACAAATCACCTAACGACTAATAAGGATTTGTCATAACTACCAATACAAAAAGAAACTTTTCTAATCATAATACCGACATTAACCGACGCTACCCAGTTTAGTGATATACACAAAATACTAATCTAAACCTCTAATATCCTACACATCTCCTCTAGGCTCTTGCCCTCTCCTCATACTGTCAACAATCTCAGCTAAATCCAACCGCGCACGTCTCTCCTCTGCGAGCTGTAATCGTAACTTCCAGTTGTCCCTCTGCGTATCACTAATGCCATGCCACAGAGCTACTCTCTGTGCATCCGTCTGACCTGCCCACGACTACAAGGCTAACACTGGTCTCCAAATCGCTCCAAAAGTTACTGCAACCCTCTCTCGCTCATGCTCTAGACTCCTAAATCGATATCTATGGGAGAAGATCTCATCCCTGACTACCCCTAGCCTAGTAAATAACTCTCCTATGTCCCTATCATACCTCTCAAACAAAGCAGGCGATAGCTCCTATAATCGTACCGTATGATCGCAAATCAATCCCCCCTGCACTTCAACTCGAGCTCCCAACTCGGTCAAAAATCCCTCAGTCTCAGCCGTAGTGGGTGAAGCTATAGGCGATGGAACGGTCAGTGATATCATGGGTGATGAAATAGGTGAAGGAACAAGAGAAGGTGCTGGAGAAATGGGAAGTGAACCAGGCGACCACTCGAGTGATGGCGGTGTCTGAGCAGGTGGTGTTGGTGGTGGGTAAGCAAGAACATCAATGTAACTATACCATCATCCGGGTCCATCCATGTAGTAAGTGTGGGCTACCTAAGTGTCAACACTCTCTCTGGTCTTATAGACTCTGGTACAGATCCTGAAATCTGACCTACCTCGAATACACTAGGCATCTGGCCCCCTCCCAATGCTACCTCTCAGCGTCTCAACGCCCCATATCCCAATCCTAGAGGCTCACCCACGGTTGTCTCCACAATCGGGGCCGCCCACGGCTGACCCTCAGGTACATCCTCATCCCCACCTAAACTAGAACTCTCAACTCCTAAACCGGGGCCCTCGTCCCCCGCAGCAAGACCCTCGTCCCCTGCAGCAATCTTCATCCTTTGCAGTAGGACCCTCATCCTCTGCGTCCTCGCTCACACTATCAGAATCTGAACTCTCCTCTATCTCCTCATCCTCCTCATCATCATCGTCCTCCTCCTCATCATCCCCTACTAACTCAGACGTACCCCGATAACGCTTCCGTAAAGGAAGGTCTTATGGTGACAAAGATGGTGAACTCTCGTAAGAGGACCTAAACCTCTTATGGAATGCTTAATTGGACATAGCTGCCACCTTTGCCATACTGGCAGAGAGGCCTAGTGACATCGTCGGTGGGACACGCACAGCCATACGCGCGATCCTACGGAGAACGGGAACCAATGTAGGTGAAGTACTATCATGTAGTGATGTGGGTGGTGCTACAGTGTGGGGTGACTCAGGTGCCTCAGTCTCAACAGGGTCCTCAAAAGGTTTGGACTCAGCGTTCGTCGCAACCAAATAAGCCTGCCTAATAGCCTTATAGGGATCCTTAGGAAGTGGTATGGGCACTCGGGAGCTCTAAGCTCCATCAGCCTGGGTGGAAATCTCTGGGTCAACAAACACTGGGTAGACATCCTGTGATAGCACGATAAAAGGGTATAAGTATAAAATATTATTATCCAAATTATCAGCATCATTATGCTTACATATACAAATCATTATAGCATTCGAAATTAGACGTTCATAAACGTATATATACACACACATATATATATATATATATATATATATATATATATCCTTATATATATATATAAATATAGTAAATAAAAATATATATATATTAAATATATCAGGAAGAATACGAACAATAAATAAACACCGACCAGGTTCGATACCAAACAGGCACAACTGGTCATCACATAGAGCACATAATCCACAAAAGCATATCCTCAATTCACGTCGCTACCTGCGACTTTCCACTAAAATTCTCAAGGCAACATGCACTACACTAAGGCAAGCACGGCCAACATCAATCAATCAACATCTCTACCCACGATAATTTCACTTACATTCTCAAGGCATCGCATATTACTACTACTAAGGCAGCATGGCAAATCCTAAAATCAATATGATCTCAATCTCGACACTCGCAAGTGTTCTCGTCACTTTACATCCTATCATTTTCAGGTGGTCACATTACTCATACATCCCTTCCCTCTTCTAACATAACTTTAGAAAACTAACCTCATCATTTCATAGTACTTTATAAATTAAGCATAGTTGATCAGGCTATGCGTAATTTAGGAAAATACTATGAACTACTCGGGCTAGTTGACTTCCGCTATGTTTGAGGTATTACTAAAAACAGACTTCACTTTGGTTAGTTGCGTTTTTATTTTATTTTATAAAACTGACATTCTCTATAACCTTGGCTCTTAATGCAAATCTGTCACACCCCGTCAGTGGGGGAAACATGGGATGCGACGATACCATTCATCGCACAAGATATAAGATCATAAACTTTACAATTTACAAGAAATGAAACTTGGGTTTACATAAATTTTACAAGTTAAGACTTGACCAAATTAAAAAATCACAACCCATCTCGACCCACTCCCCTTGTGTTACGTCTTTGCTCTTCCGACACAATTCATATACCTTTAAATAACACACCTAAAAATGATACTCGAAAACATCAACAACAATGTTGGTGAGCTCGTAGGTTTGACATGAAACCCAAAAGCTGAGCCAATATTTCAAAATAATGGACAATAGTGCAATATGACAGTGAATATACATGCAAACTACCCATGACATAGCATCCCCGCTAGTCATGTAACACAACCTAGCAATTTCGCTAGTCAATCACCATATGTCACTTACGCACCTAAAGGGGCCTACCAGTTAAAGCACTAAATTAGGGCAGGACCTCACACATACTAAGGTAGGCGTACCTATCCATTCTAATAACTACACAAATACTAGGTAGGTGTACCCATCCGATCCAAATACTCATACAACTACTGGGATAGGCGTACCCCTCCGATCCAAACAATCATGCAACACATAGTATTCACATAGCAGTCATAAGCACATATCTTGTCCCAAAAATAAAACCACATTTCGCACAGTTCAATTCAAAACATTTCAAAACACATTTGAGTATCATTTTCCCCCAACGGAAAAACAGTAAAAAATGGGGCTACGAGAACTCACCTTAAATAGCAAAATGCAAACAGCATATATCTCAATCTCAAAGCACAAATAATCTCAACGCAAGTGCACAGCAGTACCCAGCCACGACTTAATCATTTACGTCGCTTTATTAATATTTGTACAAAGTTGTCTTATTCTACAAGTGTTTGTCTTTACACACACCAAGATTCTCAATACCGTTACAAAACCCCCTTTTTCTTATCACCAAACCTTTACTTTTTTATCTCAAAACCATTATCTTATAACGAACCCGTTATCTTTTATCAAAAGTTTTTTATCAATTCAATTCAAAACAGTTCAAAACACATTTGAGTATCATTTTCCCCCAACGGAAAAGATAGTAAAAAAATAGGCTATGAGAACTCACCTCAAATAGCAAAATGCAAACAACACAAATCTCAATCTCAAAGCACAAATAATCTCAACACTTAATTAATGTTTGTACAAAGTTTTGTTATTGTACAAGTATTCGTCTTTACTCCAACCAAAATCCTCAATTCCGTTACAAACCTCTTTTCTTATCACAAAACTTTTACTCTTTATCTCAAAATCGTTATCTCATAACCAAAACCGTTATCTTTTACCAAAACCGTTATCTCATAACCAAAACCGTTATCTTTTATTATGGTTGTGTGGTAATTACGTAAAATGGCTCAACACTTGGGCTAAGTACTTAATAATTTAAATAAAATAATAATATTTTATTATTATTATCGTCTTATTATCGGGCTAACGGGGTAGTTACAACGTCTTGTTATTTTAATATGTCTATGTCTAATAGTTTTTACCTCGACACTTAATCTTTCATAAAATCATCTTTTATTCCTTCAAATCAAATCGACACAAACGTTTACAAATATTAAATATTTAAGAAATGCTTTGAGGAAATATATCTTTCGTCTTGTGGTAAATTTGAAATAAAATAATATTTTATTATTAAACTCTTGAAAATTTACCCTTTTAAGTAAAGTTTCTAAGTATAAACTTCTTTCGAAAATTCGGCATGACCCGTACGTCTATACGACGTTTTTCAAGGTTTTAAACCTTTATCCCAAACACTTTTCACGGACTCAACATTTTCCGACAAAATAACAAAAATCAATACTTTCAACACTTTTTATCCAACCTTAGCAAAATAATCCAATTACATTTGGCAAGTCCAACAAAATCCCTCTTAGTCCAAACCAAATCCATTAGTCCATTTAACATAAGAAAAAAAAAAAACGTTTACAAATATTAAATATTTAAGAAATGCTTCGAGGAAATATATCTTTCGTCTTGTGGTAAATTTGAAATTAAATAATATTCTATTATTAAACTCTTAAAAATTTACCCTTTTAAGTAAAGTTTCTAAGTATAAACTTCTTTCGAAAATTCGGCTTGACCCGTACGTCTATACGACGTTTTCCAAGGTTTTAAACCTTAATCCCAAACACTTTTCACGGACTCAACATTTTCCTACAAAATAACAAAAATCAATACTTTCAACACTTTTTATCCAACCTTAGCAAAATAATCCAATTACATTTGGCAAGTCCAACAAAATCCCTCTTAGTCTAAACCAAATCCATTAGTCCATTTATACTAATCCATTTACTTGTTGTTGGGCCTTATGGCCTATTAAGGTCTTAAGCATTTAGCCCGATAGCAAAACTTAGTCCATACCTTTTTACATAAGTACAAAATATAAACCAAAACCCAATGGGTCTCAAGCTCATTAATCCGATCCAATATAAGTCAAAATCACACATAGCCGTGGCCCATTAAGCCGTGGCCCAAATAAGCCGAAACAAAATGAGCTATAAGCTCGAAAAATACCAAAACCAAATAATGTAAGACGAAAAACCCAATAAGCCATGAGCTTATGAGACAAGTCAAAAATCAATAAGCTCAAAATAAGCCGAAACTAAATAAGCTAAAAGCTTAATATATAAATTGAAATCATAAGCCAAAAATCCATAAGTCAAAAACCAATTGGGCCGAGCCCATTTGGCACCGGACGCAACAACCAAACGGACCCTAGTTGGGCCGGACTAGCCAAACGCACCCTAGATGGGTCGAAACCAAACCAAACGCACCCTTGTTGGGCCAGTATCAAACCAAACGCACCCTAGTTGGGCCGGACCCAAACCAAACGCACTCTTGTTGGGCCGAACGAGCCCAACGCACCCTTATCCAAAATCAAATAAGCTACATTTAGCTTTTTAAATAAGCGTAGCCTCAAAATAAGCCCTTATAAGCACTTTTACAAAAATGAAAAATTACCACAACAACCATTTTATTTAAACTCAAAACCCTTTTCCTTCCTTTCTTTTATAAGCCGACGCATAAACACCCCTTTTTACATTTTTGTTTTCAAGTTTCGACCTTTATGGCGATCAACTTGTACAACTAGCGTCTAGACATCACCATAATCACAAAAGTACAACTTAAATTCAAAGTTTTTGAAAAACTTACTTGTTTGATGAGCTTGGTTCGATCGAGACACGCGAATAAGACTAAAACCTTGTTTCTACAACCCGAAACTACTAGTTATCAACCCAATAATGTTTCCTTAACCCAGTGTCTTGACAAATCTTCAAAAATCTTGATGTTTTCTTGGCGTGTGTGTTCGTCCGGTTATAGAGAGGACAAAAGGAGAGATTTTTTTTGTTTTGGTTTCAAAATGATGCATGTATGTAAAATGGTTGAGGTAATGGTGGTAATAAGTGTACCAAAGGGGACATGTTAGCTTAAAAATAGCCATCTTGTCTCTCTTGCTCTTCCTTAACCGAAAATGGATCCTAGGAGGGTCTCGGGTCTTCCTTTTTGTGTCGGGATCACTTAAAAACTCAATTTTCATCTATTTAAAACGTCAACCAAATTTAGTTATCATTTCCATTGCGTTTAAAATCAATTTTCCATAAACATGGGTTATTCATACGACACTTATCACCTTAAATAGCTACAAAAATCCATTTTGAGCCGTTATCGGCCGACTCCGGACAGAAACATGAATTTTTTTACAAAACTCAACTGAACCTTGCTCATTTATTTAAAAACACTTCAAATCGCAAAATATAGCTTGGAAATTTATATTCATCCAACATTTCACCTTTTTACGACTGTTACGGTCTTTTACCGAATTTCACAAAAACCACCGTTTTTCTGATAACTTTCAAATCTCACACTCGTGATTTACAATTTAAATCAACATTATTTCATTATTATGAATTTATTAAATAAATAAACCCATCATCACATTCCCAACTTTATAAATCTCCACACTTAAATAAACTGTCGTGCCGGTACGCGCTGCGTGACGACTTTTCGCTAAACACGGGAAAACTTCCCGGAAAGCACTGAAAACCTCAAAACCACTCTAAAATAGAAAAACAAATCATAAATGATTCATTCACGAATTCAAAACTTCATCAAAACTCCCGGTTAAACCGAAACCATTTTTACGCAAAATAGTCAACATAAGTCAACTTTTCAGCTTTCATCAGGAAAACTGACAAGATCGAAAGACTCTAACATACAAAAATATAATATTTTATAATACTTAGCCTTGGGAATATTATCGGTTATCACAGTCTCACCCCCTTAAAGGAATTTTACCCTGAAATTCAACTCAAATTATCAACTCACGTTAATAACAGGAAATTCCATTCCTAATAGAATCACATCAATCACTAAGGTTTAGTCTTTTCAACAAGCTTTCTTACGATCCCCTTAAAGACTAAGTCTTTCCATATTCCAGTCCTATACTTTCTCATGGTTAATCTGCATCCGAACAAAAATTCACGATAACTTCTCATGCTACCTCTTAGCTTCACAATTCCTCCATTTTAGGTCTCACTGTCTCAGTCGGGTGCCAGGATACGATCCAGTCCTCGACGTGATGACTATTCTATCAAAAACTGACATTGCCAAACTTTTTGGTTATTCAACCAACGGGACTAACCCTACAAGGTATACGTCCTACATAACACGACTCACACTTTACTTTCTCAAGAATGCCTATGGTTCTTTTACCAACACTCACTCACTTAAAAACCCCAAGTAAACCTTACTTGGTCAAACAGTCCCAACTCTACCTTTATAGGAAGATCGTTTCATTGTCTAAACCTCATCATTATTTGCCTTAAACTTTTCCAAATCAATCCTACTCAATGAATGCCTTAAATCTTACTTTACTTAGATAGGTCAAGATACCTCTCAAAAGCCGACACAATAAAACGCATGATTAGGTTTCCAATTTGATCACTACAACTCCTTCCAATATTCCCCGTGACCATTCACGGTCTCTCACCTTCCTATTAGCTCTTCTAATGAAACGATAAAATTGATCAGCTTGAATACATTTCAAGCTTACCGAATATACCAACTACATCGTACGCCAATCCTAATAAGGAAATGGGTATCCGCTCTATCACGAGAGACCAATCGTAATGCAACCATACAAGGGAAACTGTGCTCTCAAGCTAACACAAAATAACTCAAAACACTACTATCCACAAATATTGAACAAAATTTCCTTCACTATCATAAAAACGATTTCAATACAAATCACCTAACGACTAATAAGGATTTGTCATAACTACCAATACAAAAAGAAACTTTTCTAATCATAATACCGACACTAACCGACGCTACCCGGTTTAGTGATATACACAAACTACTAATCCAAACCTCTAATATCCTACACATCTCCTCTGGGCTCCTGCCCTCTCCTCATACTGTCAACAATCTCAGCCAAATCCAACCGCGCACGTCTCTCCTCTACGAGCTGTAATCGCAACTCCCGGTTCTCCCTCTGCGTATCACTAATGGCATGCCACAGAGCTGCTCTCTGTGCATCCGTCTGACCTGCCCACGACTCCAGGGCTAATACTGGTCTCTAAATCGCTCCAAAAGTCACTGCAACCCTCTCCTGCTCATGCTCTAGACTCCTAAATCGATATCTCTAGGAGAAGATCTCATCCCTGACTGCCCCTGACCTAGTAAATAACTCTCCTATGTCCCTATCATACCTCTCAAACAAAGCAGGTGATAGCTCCTCCAATTATATCGTATGATCACAAATCAATCCCCCTTGCATCTCAACTCGAGCTCCAAACTTGGTCAAAAACCCCTCAGTCTCAGCTATAGCTGTAAAAGCTTACAGGCGATTGAACGGTTATTTATACAATGGGTGTGATGAAAATAGGGTTAAGAGGAAACAATAGAAGTGCTGGAGAAATGTAGAATGAACCAACACCACTCAGGTGATGGCGGTGTCTAAGCAGGTGGTGTTGGTGGTGGGTAAGCAGGAACATCAATGTAAACTATACCATCCTTCGGGTCTATCTATGTGGTAAGTGTAGGCTGCCTAAATGCCGACACTCTCTCTGGTCTCTCAAACTCTGGTACAGATCCTGAACTCTGACTACCTCGAATACACTAGGCATCCGGCCCCCTCCCAATGTTATCTCACGGCATCTCAACGCCCCATATCCCAATCCTAGAGGCTCACCCACGGCTGTCTCCACAACTAGGGCTGCCCGTGGCTGACCCTCTGGTACAACATCTTCCCCACCTAAACTAGGACTCTCAACTCCTATACCGTGGCCCTTGTCAGTCACAGCAAGACCTTCGTACCCTGCATCAGGATCCTCATCCTCTGCAGTAGGACCCTCATCATCTGCATCCTCACTCATACTATCAGAATCCGAACTCTCCTCCATCTCCTTGTCCTCCTCCTCATCATCCTCCTCCTCATCATCATCCTCTACTAACTCAGACGTATCGGGCTCGATAGTTAATCTAATATTGTATATGTTTCGGGTTTAATCCCAAGCAAAACCCGAGCCTGGGTCCTAGTTAAATATCCCGCGCGTACCTTTAACGTGACGGGGTATATAAGCTTTTTCTTCTTTAAAAAAAGCTAGTTGTTCATTTTCTAATAATTCTTCTTTTCTATTTTTCTCTCATCTCTCTCTCTCTCTCTCTTCTTTCTCTCTCTACAAAACAACTCAATCTTTCTTTATCTCTTTTCTTGGTTCGATTCGTGGTTCGTAATATGAAGTGAAAGTGTAAACCGGATTCCTACAGCGCTGCGTGGCGATTTTCGCTAAACGCGAGAAAACTTCCCGGAAAGCACTGAAAACCTCCAAACTACTCTAAAACTGAAAAATGAATCAAAAGTGATTCACTTACGAACTCATGACTCTCCCAAAACCCAGTTAAACCGTAACCGTTTTATGCGAAAATAGTCAACAGAAGTTAACTTTTCAGCTTTCATCAGGAAAACTGACAAGATCGAAAGACTTCGAAATACGAAATTATAATATTTTATAATACTTAACCCTAGGCAAAATTACCGGTTATCACACCTATATCATTCTTCATCCTAACCCTTGGTTAAACTCGAATGAGGATGTGATCGAACATACATGTCTATTCTGTCGTTACGGCCATGTATGTGTGCTTCAGATGCCTTGTTGGCGTGGTACTTTTGGTGAAAGATTGTAGAATGATCAACCCTAAGCCTTATATTAAAAACCCATTTTACCTTTATAAACTTGTTACTCCTTAGCTCTAGTGGTGGAGATGTATATCCCTGCCAAGCCTATGATAGAATACTCGTCACGACCGAGCAATTGAGTGAATTAGTTACATGTTACCACATAGATTAGTTGAGTGATTTGAGTGTTTTCATCTTCCTATTTTGTGAGGTGTTTGGTTGTGTACTTGTAATAGATCAAATAAATGCTTAACGGAAAAAAATCCTTAGGGTTACATTTTCATAAACTTCTAAAGGCTACTTGAGGACAAGTAGGATTCAAGTGGAGGGATATATAATGACATCAAATAACGTCACTTTTATAGCATCATTTATCCCATAAAAATAACCCATTTTATATAATTATTGCAAAGAATTGTTACTTAATCGTTTGTATTTGAGAATTGCAGTAATTATAGAGTACTTGGTGAAGATTAGCAAAAAGGCACTCATTATGAAGCTTAAACGAAGACATTTAAAGATTATTGTTCTGACAACCAATACGCCATATCCATCAAGGAAGATACGGCGTATATGTGCCTGCACTTCACAAAAGACCACGAAGGAAACAAGATCAATACGCCGTATTCAAGGAAGACTAATACGCCGTATTCAAGCTATGGAAATAAAATATTCTGGAAGATATCAAACGTGGTTCCTACTTCAAGAACCCCTCGATGCGCCGTATTGACCTCAGTCAATATGTCGTATCGGCCATATTCTAGACCTTATAAATAGAAAACTCAAAAATGAGTTTTCAGGGTGCTGAATCATATTTTTGATACCTAAACCATAAAAGTCGATTTTCAAAAGAGCAGAAGAGGTCTTGCAACGTAATTAATTCCATAGGAAACAACTTGTAATCTCCTATACTCTTCTAATCATTTAGTTTTTGGTATCATTCGTTAACTCGGTTAGTTTACCTTGGCTAAATTATTACTTTTGTATTGATTATGACGTTTGAAGGCTAATACCTTCGGGTATTAGCCATTATTATGAAGATCTGATTGTTTGGTTTGTTTATCTCGATTGCTTAATTTATTGTTGATTGCTTGTTTATGTTTATCAGTTTATACTTGTTTACGTGTTTTTGTATGAGACCTATCATTCAACTAGATCTGGTGATATGGACTAAGTAATCTAGATGCCGGGATGGCTCTTCATATATTGATTTATACATCTAGACCAATAGGATCACGAATTATAACCTATCTTTGCCCTTAGATTATGAGCTTAGTTGGATCGGTAGATGACCCTTAGGATCAACGAGTATGTTCTTAATTAATTGGTAAAGACTTGGTTAGTGGACTACTAGTGTATGAATTGCCTTTAAGTAGTAAGTGGGTAAAGTCTCTATAAGCTAGGGTTTAACAAGATCACCATTGCTTTAATCCCTAAGATAGATTATAATCAGCAAATAAGGATGCTTTATGCGGATACGTTTAATTGTGATAGAATTCTTCGTATCTAGGTCTTAGGAAGAAGTACCGCCTAAGTCTTAAGAATGATATGCCTCCTCGAGTTAAGTAAGCATTGCACTAAACAAATTAACGTTCTGATTGGATTAATAATGGTTAATACAATTTTCTTATATTTGGCTAGACCGCTCTTTTATCTTCTGTTAATTTGCTTACGTGTGTTTTAGTGTCTTAAGTTGATTTTAGTCACCACAAAACCCGTGCCAGTCTCTCAGGCTGAAACCCCCTTATCTATTAGATTTAAGATTAACATAGGTTAGCATAGGTTTAACATAGAATAGATCTAACTTAGTTTAGATAACCAAAATATTAATAAATTGAAAGATTGTTTCTCGCTCTTAGTGATCGACACCCTACTTACCATGAAACTCCCATCTGACCGGGTACACTGCCCGTTAATGTGTTGTTTTTGGTAAAGTCAGAAAAATATAAATTTAAAACTTGAAATCATAAAATTACACACCTCACTACAACACATCAAGTTTTTGGCGCCGTTGCCGGGGAGTGAAAAATTTAATTTGGATTTTTATTTGATATTTTGGTTTTTTACATTAGATTAGTCTAACCCTTAGGATTAGTGTAGTTTAGAATAGTTTATATTCCTGTTCGTTTGCTTATTGTGTTTATGTAATACAGCGTATTCAGTTTACTGAATGCGACGTATAAGTTATTTGACGGTTTCCTTTCCTAGCAAGTTTATTACAGGATGGACAACCCGAACATTACTGTGGAAGAATACATCAGGATTGAAGAAGAAAAAGCTCGTCAGCATGGTAAGGTGTATAACTGGGAAACTGCTAAGTATGGTAAGATCTGGTATGATAAAGACGTTTACGACCTTAGATCCGTTGAAACCGAATTCCCAGCTATAGTCTTTAATGACGAGTTATCG
>BQNB010166415.1:3401-14114 GCA_026074375.1 Tanacetum coccineum | reverse complement strand
TAAAATATATAATAATATTTTTATAAAATATATAACTTTTTATAAAAAATATAAATTGGTTCGTTTCGGCCGGGTCGGTCCGGTTTCTCGTTTCGATATGGTATGGTTGTACATTAGACGTTCAACGGACGAGTCGATATGGTATGGTTATACATTAGACGTTCAACGGAAGAGTCGATATGTTATGGTTATACATTAGACGTTCAACGGATGAGTCGAGATGTTAGGGTTATACGTTAGACGTTCAACGGACGAGTCGATATGGTATGGTTATACATTAGACGTTCAACGGAAGAGTCGATATGTTATGGTTATACATTAGACGTTCAACGGATGAGTCGAGATGTTAGGGTTATACGTTAGACGTTCAACGGACGAGTCGATATGGTATGGTTGTACATTAGACGTTCAACGGACGAGTCGATATGTTATGGTTATACATTAGACGTTCAACGGACGAGTCGAGATGTTATGGTTATACATTAGACGTTCAACGGAAGAGTCGATATGTTAGGGTTATACGTTAGAGGTTCAACGGACGAGTCGAGATGTTAGGGTTATACGTTAGACGTTCAACGGACGAGTCGATATGGTATGGTTGTACATTAGACGTTCAACGGACGAGTCGATATGTTATGGTTATACATTAGACGTTCAACGGAGGCGACGATATGTTAGGGTTATACATTAGAGGTTCAACGGACGAGTCGAGATGTTAGGGTTATACATTAGACGTTCAACGGACGAGTCGAGATGTTATGGTTATACATTAGACGTTCAACGGACGAGTCGATGTTGCCTATTTATTATTATTTTTACGCCATATTTTTTCAAATGTGATTACATGCAATAATATGAAGAATCAACAACCCGCTAATAATATATTAATTAGTAGCTTTTATAAATTTTCAACAAATTAAACATAAATAATGATAACCACGTTAAAAAATCAAAACTTCTTCAAAAATCATTACACAAAAGAAGTTTTTCCTAATCACAACTTACAATCTTGAAAAGATACAAAACTACAAAAAATTGATAATATTTGTTTTATTACGTAAATGCTAACATAACAATATATGAATGTAATATATCTATATGTATATATAGTTTCGGGGTGGGGCGGGTTAGAGATCTTGTGGCCCGTCCCCGCCCCGAACCCGATAAAAATCATTGTCAGTTAAAGAATCCATTCTAACTTTGTGTTTTTTCTTTTTATATATTCCTTCCGTCCCAAAATTATTGTCTCCGACAAAAAACACGTTGAAGAAAAATACATTTATTACTGTTTTCTTTTTATTATTTTTTGACACAATGACAGTTTTACCATTAGCTAATTAATTAAAGTCTTATTTAAAGTTTGTAATAATAATTTCATACAATGGTAATATAGTCTCTATTTATTTTTAGTAGTGGACAATTAAATTGAGACATCTTAAAAAAAAACGTGGACAATAAAAATGAGACGGAAGGAGTAAACGATTGTAAATTTATAACAATATAGTCAATGTAAATCAACTGCAAAAAAACTTAATAGTTACGAAAGCTTAGATGAAAATCATAGACACAACAAATTACATACCGAAAGACACAAGAAGGAATTTAAGAAATACTTACGGAACCACCATGCATGCAACCTTGTCCTTTATGTATGTATACTAGACTTAATATTAATTTTTTTTAAACATAATTTATTATTAATCTTTTTTGTTATTTATAAAACTTATTAGTATTACAATTATAGATCAAAGTTATTGTAATGTCCAAAATCCGTATACATGCGATATTATAAATATCAAAATAAATATCAAAATAAAAATCAACGGAAAAAGTGTTATGCAACTATCAATTCACGAGCTTATATATTACACGAATTTATGTAATATCGTAAATTCATCTTTACTTATGAATCTGGACGCAAAGGTTCATTAACCACTTTTTTTATAAATGACACTATTAGGTAAATTCGAAAACACTTTTTTAATTTTGTTATTAAATTTACAATCAATAAAAGAAGCATAAGAGTCTGATATAAAAAATTCAAGTCTAATTTATCTTTACAAGTTTGAGATTTTTAAGTTCGAACTATGCATTATTTGTATTTACGATACCCTTGTGAAGATTAGCAGTTGTTTACGGTTTCATATTAATATATTGATATAACTAGGTGGTGTTTGTTTTTCTTAAAAATGTCTTAATAGGGTATGAATGACCATAACATCTGGACCGGTTAGTAACCAAACACCAAAAAGAGGGTTTTTTTTTCTTTTCTTCAATCAGACGCACGCGGACACAGGTTTTACAACTCTTATCGGCTCAGATTGGGAGGGTATATATTGTCTTATGCCATGCTGACCCCTGAGAACAACCAAAATAATGTTGTGTGCTCCTAACCTACATATCTCTAAGCGGCTATTTGCAGGCATCCTGGTAACATACGCGTCCTCGATCACCTATCACGTTGTCGGAAAATCTGAAGACAATCTTCTTTTTTTTGAATCACTGTTTTGGGTAAATCTATGTCAGTTACGTGTAACTTTGCTATAGACCTGTTTTGGATACTTTTTAAGTCCTTTAGCAACTAAGTTGTGCTTATAATAACAAGAAACTGATATTCAACTCCTATTACAAAAATAGGTCTATAGCTTCAATATTACAGTATATAGTTGTAAGTGGAATTGTGTCAGCTTGGAGTAGTTGGCATCATACTATTTGGTTTACGGATGAAATTGTTGTGCAACATTTGTTTATTAGTGGTTTATATTAGTTTATGCGTTTGCGTTTAGAAGTAACATGTATTGACGAGTTTTTGATAATGTATCAAACCTATTACAAGACGTAAAGTTGTGTATTAATAAATTTCAAATGAGTGTATGAATATTGCTAAGATTTTTTTTAACGAATTATGCATTATATGTTTTTGTTAAAGAATCATCGACGTGATACAAATTAATAATTTTTTAGACACGTATAGGTTGTCTCCTTATACAAACAATGGTTAATCAGTAGACATTTCCAACTGACAAAACAAACAAGTATTATTGCTCTTATATTCAGGCATTTTCGCACTCAAATTCAAATTCGGTATGCGAAATAGATTTCGAATATTCAGAGTATCTCATAATAAACAAACAGCACCTAAAATAAAAAGACGAAGTTTCATACAGTGGAAAAGTTGTTTTTATCTATTGGGATAATCATTTTATGTTTTTGCTCATATGACTAAACTAAGAATGTACATTAAGGTTGTTGATAGGACCCCATATAATCTTTTATCTGGTAAAATAAAATGCAAAGTGAGGATTTTCGTATTTAAAAAAAAAAGATTATTTCCTTAATAAGAAACATTCTCTTACTTTTTTTATTTAAAAATATTATTTAAAATTTCCTAATTTGTCACTATTTTCTTAAATTTTCATTTTATTTTGTTACTAGTCTCTAACCCTTTTGCATCATTAATCAACACGAACAATCCTATAATTTTAAACCCAACACATGCACATAACTCTTCGAAGCCAATCCTAACTTAATCGCATTAGCATGAACCTGTTCACCACAGTTTCCATCATCACTTATCTTAGAACAAGCACTAAGCCCCAACTAGATAATGTAAAACTACTTCTTGCCGAACACCCATTTCCCATCACATTAAAAACCTCAAAAACCTCGAACCGCTTACTTTCTTTACTGTTTATTAATAATCCTAGCCGTCCACACCACTACATTTTTCTACCTGGAACCATATTGATCCTAATACCATATCCCAATCTTTCAAAACAACCCTACCTTCCATACAAACTATTTAACGAAACGCCCTAAAAATAATCTTGAAATTACCCCGACTTCATTACCTCCCATGGAACACTTGCTCCCTCAAGCTCACATTCATTCTGTCCCCACACGCCTTAAGCACACACACCTAATCCAACTAACCGGAACAACTCCAAGACTTACATTATATACGAAAAATTTTGATTTACAAACAGCATAATCACTTCTTCATAATCGCATTTTTAGCATAGAACCTCGCGATTATATCGCACCTTAAGAATTAATATCTTTTTAGACATTTCTCGTTAAAACCAACTTTTACGCGCATTATACAAACTCCACACAAGAAAACATACATATTACCAGTAACCCAATTAACCTATCAAACAGACAGACGCTTTATATGTGTTTTTAGTCATCTGGGTATGTAACTAACACTGATTCCATTAGAATTTGTAACTGGGTGCGATACTTTTTATTAGTTAAAAGTAAAGGGATGGGTACGGAGGAAATACGGAAGATTTTTAGCGTGTCGAGTCGGCGAATACGGAAGGGTGGATTATGGTGGGTTTTGGTTTAAGGGTTTTGATAGGTTTTTTGAGGGGGGTTTGAAAAGTGAGTAATTTGGCAGGAAGATGGTTGTTGTTTAGTTTATGGGGTTTAGGGTTTAAGGAAGTTGAAATGGGGATGAAGTTAGTTAATTTGTTTTGAAGAATCATTGTGTGTTTGGTTGTTTGATAGAACAAGGATTGGGTTTGACTGTTGTTGGTTTTATACATTTTGGGTGGCGTTGTGTTTGTTCTACATTGGTTGGTCAAAGG
Organism: Tanacetum coccineum; assembly: GCA_026074375.1. Lineage (NCBI taxonomy): Eukaryota > Viridiplantae > Streptophyta > Magnoliopsida > Asterales > Asteraceae > Tanacetum > Tanacetum coccineum. Next base: position 9,522 of record BQNB010166415.1, on the reverse strand, counting down.
TTAAACTTATGCAAAATTTTGAAGTTGTATTGTAGTATTGTTGAGATAGGCTATGAGCCCAACGGCGTCGAGGATCGGACCGGACTAAGAAACCGGCCTGAACTGGACCGAACCTATTTCGGTCCGGTCCTCTGTCCATCCTTTTCCTTATAAAACACAAACTAATTTTAGATGTCATTGTCAAAAACTATTTGAGTATTCATTTCTGTAAGATATTAGGAGTAAACTTAATGTAGGTTAGGGGGTAAGTGTACATTGTAATTTAGATTAGGAATAAATTATAACTAGGATGTTTCTTATTGAATTTGGAAAGTTTCTACCCTCATCTCTATAAATAGGGCTAAGGGGGGATGCTAGTTATTCATTTTTCTTCCTCGTTGTAATAGCTTTATTAGGGTTTTAATAAAGGTTTAGTACAAGGGTATAACGTATACATTCTTCTTTGCTCATTAGTTAATTAATACAATGTAACATTTGGGGTCACGTGTGTGTTTTCTTTGAGTCTTCCGCGCTAGCATTCAAGGTTTGTTTTACTTATGTAATTCACACAAGTGGTATAAGAGCAAGGTTACGTTGGTTTCTTGAAGCCTAGGCTCGAACTTAACAGGTGTTCGGGGACTCTTGGTATTCTAAGTCATTGTGGTTCTTGTAAAACACGTACGGTTTAGCTTGTCTCAGGACTTCACGAAAAAGTGATTACTTGGAGTAATGGGTAAATCACGGATATAAACATGAGGTGGAAAGATCAAAGCTTTTTAGGCGTATTCTAAATGGTTAGTAGATCAAACTGTTTACAAGCACACAGGGGGGGTTAACACACAGGCTTGTGAGGGACATAGTCGGAACAGTTGGTTAAAAAGCAACTTGATCCAAAGGTTTGTAGTTGGTTAAAAGAAGCGTGGTCTAGAAATAATATATTTTTTTTAAACTATGAATACTTGGTTAACAACCGATAAGCTCGTGAGAATCTTGTACAAAGCATGGAGGTCAACCAGTTGGGTTCAAACAATCTTGGTACTGGTGTTAAAGCAGGGTCCCTTGGAGTACATGATGAAAAACTGTGTTTGGTTTGGGTGGAACTGCAGGGATCGTGTGGCTGAATGAGGTTATTTTTTTAGGTTTAGTAACGATGGATACTGAGTGGTCAAAGCGGTTAGAGAGACATGGAATGAAGACAAGACAAACACATAAACAGACTGCTTGGTAAGGAGGCCAGGAAGGAAAAGGTACACCTTGGTATAAAGGTGGGGGCAAACATTACGGTAACCAGAGTACCTGGTCAAGAGGTTAATGTCACATATATATCCTCGACCATTATATGAATTCAATATATCATAACTACATTGAGCTATGGAGTGGTGTTAAAAAAAACCCATCATCCACTTCAGCGTCACTGTCAACTTTCTCTCTCCTTTCACTTCAACTCACTCACACTCACCATTTAACCGTAGTGGTCACCACAAACTCACCATTCATTTTTTACACACACTCACAAACCAAATAAAAAACAATAAAAAGTTACAACTCACCAATGGTGAGTAACCCACCATTCGTCACAACTCTACGCGTGCGTTGTTTGGGTGATTCTGGTAACTCACCCTAATTTTTTTTCGGCTGTTCTGAACTCATCCGTGAGTTTAGTGCAATGTAGCTCAGCCTCCGTACAGACATTTACATATCTCTAGAGGATGTATTAAGCATGTTTATTAACAATATAGTTGCATTAAACAATATGGATTTGCTGACGGGCCTGCGACTATTATTTAGCCAAAGTCAATCGATTAACAATCAACATTGATTGGGAATAGTCATTCACATATGACGAAAATCCAATTAAAGATCTGTCATTATACATCAGTGAGTGTATAGCCTCTGGACCATCAAAGTCAATGCGCGACAATTGGGAATGTCGACACTCGGCCAATGTACTATTTACTCATATGAATGATGTCGATTTTTTTGGGTATTTTAATTTCTTAGCCAAAACACGAATGATTGTAAATCGAGAAAAAGAAACGTATCTAAATTACAACAACAATCATTCTAAGGTTAGCATGTACAATTCTTGATCATCTTGTAATCCAACTTATCATTCCAAAAAAAAAATTCTTGATCAGCTTGTATTTCTCTAATCCGCATTCATTCCAAGTTCTCTACACCTAATTTTTTTATACGCTATGGGAAATTTTATCAGTAGTCGGGTCGAATTCTATGAGGTTTAGGCCTAGCTATAAGACTGTCGGTTACCCAACCTGCAAGCTCCCCGTCACGTTTAGCATGATTAAATTCCCTTTCTACGTATTCTAATGATATTTGCAGCATTCCCCCAGTCCCACAATCGTCAGATATGCCTATGGGATTAAGCCCAACGTTTTTCTCCAACCAGTAGAGGTAACTCACGTGGAACATCGACTTGAGCATGTCTTGTGGTGTACATACATCTTTCAATATCACCTGTTCAATTTATTTATGTTTAAAATATTACTAAAAATGGAGGGTTATTGTAGAAGGGAAAAAACTGTACATACTTTCACCAAAAAACACGTTTAAGTCCTCAGTTACCGATTATGTCCATATAGTTTATTTCTTTTGTAACTGAATCAACCACAATAACTGCTTAAGAACTAAACCGCACTTTCGGTGAAAGTATATAGGTTTCTTTTCCGGACAACCCAAAAATGAAATAACAAGTAAAGATAATGCAAATAGATATTGGAGTTTGCTTACACAAACTTTGCCATTATGCGGAGTTAGGATGTAGCCTTGGTTTTTGTACAAATCAAGTAGTGCATGTGCATCTGTTTTGGTTTTGACAATGTCGGAGAGCTTTGACCCAAGCTCTAGACGTTGCTCGATGGTAGCAGCAACTTCTTTAGCATCAGGTGAGAGTACTTTATTCTCTACCTGGGGAAAAATAAGAAAAAAGTTGCAACTTAATTGACAAAATGGGCACGTTGCATACTTGCATAACCGATAAAAAAGGTTTAGGTTGTAACTTGTCAATATAGTACAGTTCAAATGGTCGAGATTAGGTTCAGTTAAACACTAAACACTTAATTGTGCATATTATTACAATTGTCATACAAATTAGAATCAGATAAATGCATTAGGGTAACTTTTAACCCGTTTGACATATTCCCCTTTTTGCTATAACTATTTTTGACCCATTTGATATTCATAAAGCAATGCAAATTAGCCCATCCATAAGTAAATTAGTTGAAACTTCCAACTTTACATCAGGTGGGCTTATGGTGGTTTTGAAGCAGATCTTACTATTTTTGAAGTTTTACATATATTTGCATAAATTGTCCCTCAAGTTTGGCCAAATTGTAGGTTTCGTCCCAAATAGTTTGAAAGTGCAGAGATCATCCATGTGGGGAAACCTTTGGTGTCATCCCTGCGGGACGATATTTGCACCCTAGGTTTCCCCACAGGGACGATACTTGCACCAAAGGTTTCCTCACAGGGACAATCTCTGCACTTTCAAACTATTTGGGATGAAACCTGCAATTTGGCCAAAGTTGAGGGATGCTTTATGCAATTAACTTCTATAAATATAAAGGTAAAACTATTGTATGTTTTAAAGTTACACATCAAATGACTTACTTTGCTTGCTGGCTTTAGACTGAGAAGTGGTAGAGCAGGGAAAAAGTGTTCTTCGTCATTGATCTCTTTAACCAAAGGAACAAGACCGCTTAACATCCAAAAACCAAGCCTGCATATTGGGCATAGAATACGAGTTCATTATCACAAAATATCAAAATTGTGTAATTTTCTTGAAAATAGTAACAGACATAACTCTAAAGCGTGCCATGTTTTATAAATCAATACTTCATTCTACTGTGTGTTATATGTAAAGGAACTTCGATTATATTAAGAATGGAAGTGGAAAGGAAGTACTTGCATGATAAGGATTTAAATTATTAGTTGGATGGATTGATAAGATTTGAGATTGCAGAACAAGTGGATCCAAGTCATTGCACCAAATAAAGCAAGAGCCAAAGGTGTTGAAGCTTGTATGCAATTAGCTAATGCTATCGCAAGCATTATACCAATAGATTTGCTAACCATTTCCTGCGCTTCTCCCTTTGCTATTACCTGTCATCATAATACTTAAGTTAATCATCACACAGAACAGTCATGCCCATATGGAGACGCAAATAAAATTATGCTTTTTCTTAATAATGGCATCTGAAAACAAGAGTAACGAATAGGGAATTACCTTAGCAAAGTTCCTTTGAGCTGCGAAACCTACATAAAAACAGCTTCCGGTAGCAGCCTGTCAAGTAAAGAGTTAAACTTCATGGACACGCGTAAACTGGTATAAATTCCATTGAATAGACCATCTATGCATAAATAACTCGGTTATAAACTCATTACAAATGCCGTATAAGTTTAGGTGTGATTGGTGTGCCTTGTTCATACCTTAAAGTCTGATGGTATGCTGTTGATATAAACAGCATACGGGTGTAATAATCAAATATCTTTATCTATGGAATGCATGCATAAAAAATAAACACGTCCATTCTTCATATAAAATAATATTTATCTACTCATATCTTGAGGAAATACCAGTTTTTGTTAATTTGAGCAAGATACTTGAATAAGCGCAGCTGCAGACTGCTCTAGCAGCAGCACCAATCAGGACAAAAAGATGAGGGAATGCAGGAGTCACGATTTCCATACACCAAAGGCTGCATTTTCAAGAAAATCAGCGAATAACCTCCATCCCTTTGGATTAACATCAAAATGTCTTCCGAATTTTGACAAAAATATTTTGCTTAGTATAACAACACAGAATTTTCATCAAATGCAAAATCAACCTATTTTACTATGATCACAAATGTACGGGGAAATTTTTCGCTTTATTTACCAATATCTCAATATGCAATGTAACTTGCATAACTAAAGTAGACGAGCTCACCTATGCCATCTATATCTATTTATATGTCAAGCAAACATCATAACATATCAAGTCGATACCTTAATATCATTGTTACAAAGTACATTACTCTTATAATGTACCATTTGAAACGTTATATCAAGACAGGCTTTAAACCGTTATCGTATACCTCTAAGCCTTAATTTCATGAGAAGTTAATATCTAAAGCGAATGTACAAGCTACTAAAGCATATATACAAGTCATATAACATCTCATTTGAATAATACATTCACTCCAAAATAAGGTACAAGTCCTTTAAAGCATAATGTACAAGTCATTAATGCACGATGTCTAAATAGCCTTTTTACCTCCGCTTTCCCAAGGAATCTTGTAAAATCCATCAAGTACAAGTTACAAGCAAGTCATATACTTCATTTCCATTCCATATTCATCCTAATTTCATAAGATTTCATGAAATGAAACTTAGAAACCCTAACTCGAGCAAAATACTAAACCATGACCCATTTCTCGATATTTGTCCATTTTAACCTCCCACCAATACTCAAATAAGTTGTAATAACTTAATTTACAACATTATAAATCACATTCCATCATCATTTCACCATTTATAACAACAATGGACAAGAATTAAATCAAGAAAACCCTAAACAACCCCTAATTGCAAAACACGACCCGTTTACTCGTTTTCACCCATTATAAACCCAAACCACCTATCAATTCTTGATTATAATCCTTAATACAAACCTTGTGATCATTAATCCACACTTATAACTCAGATGTACTTGAAATACAAGTACAAAAACTCAATCCGAGCCCTAATGAACCCGCGACCCCTATTCTTGCAAAATGACCCATTTTTAGCTTTTCTTTGCACTTTAGAAACTCAATGGCAAGCACCTCTATTCTCCATAGCAGCTTACCTACCTGCTACAACAAATATCTCTCATTTTCTTGGCCTAAAAGAAGCCACATCCCTCCCTTAGGCCTTAAGTATGCCGCGGCCACCACAAGCACCAAAACAACCTCCACATCACCTCTCTACCACTCTAGCCTCACCACATCACCTCATAGACTCCCTAACTTAGCTACATCAGGATCATGACACCTCACCCCCTCACTTTGGCCTCCAAGTTTCGAAATTACTATAAATAGGACCCTAAACCCTTCATTTCAACTCATCCCCTACTTCCTCCTCTATAACCCATCGTAGCAGCAAT
>BQNB010166414.1:0-14114 GCA_026074375.1 Tanacetum coccineum | reverse complement strand
AACATGGTGATAATGAGGACGCGTAGGAATATCATCGAAGGGGTTGAAGAATGAAAAAGAATTATAAGGATAAAGGGTATAAATAAAGGAGCCCTCCACATAACTTAAGGCAAAAACTAGGTCAATGCATAATCTATCGGTAATCACAAAGTTGATTCTGATATTGAAGATAAGTCATCATGGACCCAGTGATGCAAGGCACAACCCTCCCAGCTACTCGAACTTCTCTCAAAAGAATTTTGTTTCATTTCTCACGAAAATCAATACGCTTCTACCGGCTTTCTCAGTATGAGATCGTTGATATTGAAAAGGTGGCAGTCCACTACAGCCTCTGATCACAAAATAACAAAACTTCACTTATAGAGTCTAGAGCCAACGAGATCAATCAAAAATCTCATTAGGACATAATTCCATATACACTTGTTGTTCAACATCAAGACCAAAAGTTGTACCAGAGTCCTATGCGTTATCCTTGTAATTATGCCAGAACATTCAGAGTGATACTCTTTAGTATTCATAGTGACGAATGGAAATCCTTTTAGTGTCAACATTAAACAGTACTACAGTAGGTGTCTTGCGAGATTTTATTTTAATCAAGCTTGTTTTAGCTGGATATCGATTTTGGTCCAGTAAATGAATTGGAAACTGAATCAGTCGGAGAATAACTAACCGATTCACTCTTATTGTGTTGTCTGTTTTGAGACTTTCTGGTAAGAAGAACTAGCAAGTACGGTGAATCTAATGCATTTGCGTTAGAGAATCTAATACTTGGAGCTGAAAACCCTATCAAGGAGATTCTTCTAGATTGAATCTATCTGATCACAGGTACAATATTTATACTGTAAAAAGATCCTCAAGGAACCGAAGGTTAACGTTACCAAAACTGATGAATGATAAAGCCATATTCGTCCATATACGTTGTTTATCACTAACATTAAAATGTAGGTACTGACGACGGTTCAACGACCTCATTCCAGCGGCGTCATATTCATTATCACATGCTCATGCTCAAGCTACAAAGACAATCTATAAGCGTCAAGATTCAAGATGATGCATCGTATGAGCATATAGGTCAAGACACAAGATTTCAAGATGGCATACACTACAAAGACAAACAAGGAAAAGATTTCAAGATCTCGGAATTAAACACCAAGTCAGAAGACAATGACAGAGGCTCAAGATCAAAAATCATATAGTATGAAGGAACAAGCCTTCAACAAATATACAGACCAAGACCTAGACCACAAGAGCTTAACGGCAAAGCAATCTCAATGACCTCGCTTCGGAGGAGATTGTTAGCCTCAAAATATTGAGTCAAACAAGGAATCTCAGTCATTTGTTTAGGAAGTCATGATCATCATATCTTATACGTTATAATAGGCTAGAAAGGGTAAATAGGCTCGTTAAGTAATTTAATCTTGTAAACGTTATGAGCTTAAAGCCCACCAAAACCCGAGTCCGACCCACCGTAAGTATCTAGGCGTTATATATTGTCTAGGTAGTATAAATACCCTTCTCTACACATTGAGAATGGTTGGTTGTCTCATTTGTAACATTATACATTGTGATAATCCACCCTCATCCTCTCTTTCTCTTATTTCTCTCTACTTTCTCTTTCTACAAGTTCTTCTATATTTCTTCCTTATTTTCTATCTTGAGTTCGTGTGGTATGATAGTTAAGATGATATAGTATAGGCCCTACATTTGGTGTGATAATGATATAGTGTTGAACACGTAATTTTTCAAGAATTTTTCAAAAGGATTTTCAAAATCTGTGAAAAATGTGTGTTCAACATTCCGTTCTCACGAAACAATCAAAAGTCAAATCATTTTTATAAGTGGATCGATTTTTGAAGGGCAGCCTTTAAAACCAAGTCTTAATGCTTTTAGACACATTCTCTCATATTTACTTTGTGTGTTTGAAACATTTTAAAATTGTATATATTTATCCAAAAAGCAAAATACAAAATTATAAAACCTATAAAAACAAAATATAAAACCTATTAAAGCAAAATACAAAATTGAAAATTTTCAAAAATACCTAAAATACTCTTTTCCGTTATGTCTCTCGTAAATCAATAATATTTACGTCCCTAGAAATGTTGTTCAACAATGACACGAAAATGTAAATAATGTTCGAAAGAGAGTTTCTAAAAAGTTTCCAAAACATGTCTTCTCTAAATTTTTCTATGACGTCTAAGTAAATGTGAGCTTAGGATTCTGTCTTCAAAGAAAGGGAAGTGTACATTTATGTATATTAATCCTCAACAATGGGAAGTTCATATCTTCTCGGTCTTGAGCAAAGTCATACAAACATTCCAAATTTTAAATGCTCAAGAGAAGTATTAAAAAAAGATAATTAATCAGATATAATACAAATCTTTTCTTGTCGAGCACAATTTTTCAAGATATTTAAAAAATATATATTCTAAATCTTTCAAAATTATGTGCTCAACCAACTCTCATCTTCAAGTTTTTCAATCCAATCTATTTTTGAGGGGGAGTATAAATATTTAAAAGATAATTTAAATGGTTCATTTGTCATGCAACATTATTTTCCCAATGCGCTTTCATTCAACAAGTGAGTCAGCGTATATTAACTTGTATTTTAATTCACTTGTATAATCAAAAATTTCAAAACATATGCAATTTTTGAGGGGGAGAATGATGAATAAAATGTGATCAGTATTGCTTAATTCGGATAAGATCTTTTGAATATAAGTGTGTTCTCGACCTCGTATGTGCAATACTCTTTCATAATATGATGCATATGTGTAGGGGAACATTTTGGTGAAATAAAAAATTGTCAATATGTATCAAATGATTTCTTAAACACGTTGATTGCTTTTTCAAAGGTTTTATGGCTTCGATGGTAATACCTAATGACCGACTAACTAATAATAATCAAGGAGATATAACGCGGTTAAGGTTAGGTATTTGTTCCATGAACCAGCCAGAACCGGAGGGATCTACCTAGGGACACTTCAATAGATAGATTAGAAGTCCTTAGATATGATACAAAAAAGGAGTTATCCAGGGCATGAGTTATCACCGGAACAAACCCAACATGGTGATAATGAGGACGTGATGGTTTAACATTGAAGGGGTTGACGAATGAAAAAGAAAAGTTATGTAAGGGTGAAAAGAAATGTGCCCCCCACACAAATTAATGCAGAAACCATGTCAATACATAATTTATCGGTAATCACAAAGTTGATTCTGATATTGAAGACAAGTCACCACGGACCCAGTGATGCAAGGCACAACCCTCCCAGCTACTCAGACTTTTCTTAAAATAATTTTGTTTCATTTATCACGTAGATCAATACGCTTCCATAGGATTTCTCACTACAAGAACATTGATATTGAAAAGTTGGCAGTCCTCTCCAACCTCCAATCACCAAATAACAAAAATGCACTTATAGAGTCTAGAGCCAATGAGATCAATCAAAAATCTCATTAGGACACATTTCCACATACACTTATTGTTCAACATCAAGAACACAAGTTGTACAAGAGTCCTACGTATTATACTTATGATTGTGCCAAAACATTCAGAGTGACGAATGGAAATCCTTCTAGTGTCAACATTAAACAACACTACGGTAGGTGTCTTGCGAGATTTTATTTGAACTAACCTTGTGTCAATTGGATATCGATTCTGGTCCAGTAAATGAATTGACGACTCAATTAGTCAGAGAGTAACTAACTAATTCACTCTTATCGTGTTGTCTGCTTTGAGACGTTCCGGTAAGAAGAACTACCAAGTTCGATGAATCTAATGCATATGCGTTAGAGGATCTAATATTTTGAGCCAGAAACCTTGTCAAGGATATATTTCTAAATTGAAACTACCAGATCATAAGTACAGTATTTATTCTGTAAAACGATCCTCACAGATTCAGAGATTAACATTATTGAAACTGACGAATGACAAAGCCATATTCGTCCATATCTGCTGTTTATCACTACCATTATAATGCAGGTACTAAAAACGGTGCAATGACCTCATTCTAGCGGCGTCATATTCATTACCACATGCTCATGCTCAAGCTACAAAGACATTTTATAAGTGTCAAGATTCAAGAATCAAAAAAGCTAAGGATTATACAAAGACAAAGTCTTCCGCAACTCTGATATTAAAGATCTTCCTTAAAGATATCAAGATTATCAAGACAAAGATTGTTAGCAAGATTTCAAGATGATGTATATTATGAGCATGTTGGTCAAGATACAAGATCATAAGATGGCATTGATGACAAAGACAAACAAGGAAAAGATTTCAAGATCTTGAAATTAAAGACCAAGTCAAAGACAATGACAGAGACTCAAGATCAAAGATCACATAGCATAAAGGAACAAGCCTACAACAAAGATAAAGACCAAGACTAAGAACACAAGAGCTTAACGACAAAGCTATCTCAATTACCTCTCTTCGTGGGAGATTGTTAGCCTCAAAATATTGAGCCAAAAAAAAGGAATCTCAATCTTTCATTTAGGAAGTCACGGTCATCATATCTTATATGTTTTAAAAAAGGGTAAATGGGCTCGTTAAGTAATCTAATCTTGTATACGTTACGGGCTTAAAGCTTACTAAAACCTGAGCCCGACCCATCCTAAGTATCTAGGCATCACATATTGTCTAGGTAGTATATATACCCTTCTCCACACAAGGAGAAGGGCTGGTTGTCTCATTTGTAAGATTACACTTTGTGATAATCCACCCTCATTCTCTTTCTCTTATTTCTCTTTACTTTCTCTTCCTACAAATTCTTCCATATTTCTTCCTTATTTTCTATCTTTATTTCGTGTGGTATGATAGTGAAGATGATATAGTATAGGTCCTACATAATTTTATAGACACCTCACCACGAGTATATAAGAGTGTTACGCATGATTAAACTCATTTCCATCACCATTATATTCTTGGTTGCTTTTAGGAGTTTCATGGCTTTCCTTTATCTTATATTCATTACTTGATATCGCTTTGCTTGAGGTGAGTTCATAGCCCCACTTTTACTCGTTATATTATTTTATAAACTACTTGGGGAGATACATGTTATTTCTACTACGGACACAAGTGTTTGAAAATGTATGCTTGAACTGATATTATTATTGCCTAAGTACCTGATAACGCCTTAATTATACATGTTTTTGGCGGCGTTATTTGTATATATTTCATCATTTATCAAAAAAATTTGGTACTTAATAGCATCAAATATGTGCAGGTTCACTTAAAGACATCATGTGCTCAAAATGATCAAGATACAAGTGTTTATGCTCTTCGGAAGACAAGTTAGAAGAAAAGAAAAAATAAAAGCCAAAATCATAAGAATGTGCGGTGCACAATCTTATGTGTGTGCCGCACTTACCATCGAATTCAATGAAGCCATTAAAGACATAAAGTGCGCCGGTTTTCCTATAATGTGCGCCGCACTTCCCTTCAGCATTAATGATATTTCCACTGACTTAGGCAAAGTACGCCGCATATTTTAGAATGTGCGCCGCACTTTTGCTCTCACCCAGCCTATAAATAGAGATGAAAATCAAGCCATTTTCATCATCCCTCATCCTATCAATCACTCACAATTCTCTCTCAACAAAACGCAGTCTTCAATAAGCAAAACGCAATGACCAAAACGCAATGACCAAAACGCAGTGACCAAAACGCAGTCTTTAATAAGCAAAACGTAATGACCAAAACGCAATGAGCAAAACGCAATGACCAAAACGCAATCTTCAATAAGCAAAACGCAATGACCAAAACGCAACCCACAAGCAAAACGCAATGAAGAACACCCCTTCAGTGAGTCAAAACGCAGCCAAGAAAAAATCATTAAACGTTCTTGAAAGCTACGAATTGATGTTAAAACCACCTAGTAATGATGCAAGGGATAGTTCTAAGCCCGAAAGTACAAATCTTTAACACTTTTAACCACAAACAAAGATCAACCTTGGATTTTCTTGCTATTTTTTTCGAACAAAAAAAAATAAACAAACCAACCCACGAATTTGAGCTTATTTAACCACAATAATCAGTAGACAAACAACACGGATTCCCCCTATGCTCTGATACCAATTGTAGATTATAAATGACATACAAGAACAAGGAATTAAAAATAGATCTGGAGGTAAGGTAAAGTGAAATAAATGTAAAGCCATTTTATTAGAGAATAAAGGAAGAAAGATGGGAAGATGTGTGTGTTGTTGAGAGAGAACACACACACTTACACTTTTACAAAAGTGAGCTTCACCCCTCCATGGAAGTATAGAGAGGGTATTTATAGTCCTAGTGACACACAACTATCATAGCTTGTCATTATTAGTCCCTATGTGTCACGCTATAAATAAACTAATGTAATTCCGTATTTGTCACCATATTTTAAGGCTAACATAAATGTTATAAAAATATTTATGAAATACTAACAAGTAAATACTCATTTTCATAGGAAAAATAATTTGGAACACAATGGCGCAAGTTTCGTAATTTAAATCATTCGTTAAGTGGCCTAAACGAGACCCAAACCATTATTTAACAAAAATTACACTTTTGGTCCATGTGGAAATATATACACAATTAACCCTCAACTATTGGGCACTTGCTACATTTTCTTATAACTTTTTAATATATATAGATAGTTATTTAGGGTTAGGGTTATTTTCTTTTTTATTGTAATCTCACACACACTTATACTCTCCCATCTCCTCTCTCCCTTACCATTTTTCCTGGCGTCAACATCCGGCCAAATATCCGGCCACCACAACCGACCACCAACACCCTCACTTCATCACCAACCAACATCATATCCACCACATCCCCACCCACAGCCGATCCACCACCTCATCCCGTCACCATCTCATCCTCACCACCGTAACCACGTCCTCGTCACCACCCTTATCACAGCCACGCATCCTCAGTAGCACCATAAAGGTGCGTTGGTTTGTTATTTCACCAAAAGGGTGCGTTGGTTTGTTCTTCACCAGTGTAGGGTGCGTTTGGTTTTGATTTAAATGACCAACATGGGTGCGTTGGTTTGTTGTTCACAGCACAAAGGTGCGTTTGATTGTGATTATCAGCACCAAGGGTGCGTCTGGTTTGGTTACTCATAATAAGGTACGTTTAGTTTAGATAGAACGCAACAAGGGTGCGTTGGGTTGATGTAGAAGCATCTTAAGGTGTGTTTGGTTGGTGTAGGAACAGTTTTGGGGCGTTTGGGTTAGCTGTAAACCGCCATAGGGTGCGTTTGGTTTGACATAAACACCGAAAAGGTGCGTTTGGGTTAGCAGGAGCACGATAATAGTGCGTTTGGTTTGACAGAAAAACGATAAGGGCATGTTTGGTTTAGTAGAAAACCATTAGAGTTAGTTTGGTTTAGCCAAAACGCCGTAAGGGAGTGTTTAGATTCGGGTTTAGCAGCCATAAGGGGGCGTTTGATATAGCAGGAATACACAGGGTATCTTGATATTTTTTATGTTTATTGTTTTGTGTTTGGTGGTTTAACCGCACAAAGGGTGTAGTGTTGCGTTTGGTTGTTTAAATCGGATATTAAACCTTTAAAAGATTTTCATATATTTTTTATATATATATATATATATATATATATATATATATATAAATTAAAACCGGATCTAAATGGTGGTTTAAAATGGTTAAATAAACGTATTAATTATTATTTTCATTTTTGTGTTTTGTTTCAGCCATAAAGGGGTGTGTTTGGTTTTACTTATGTTGGTTAATTGTTTGATATCGTTTAGGTGTAATATAGAAAACACGCGAGTATTTTGCAACACGGGTTAATTGAAAAGGGTGAAAACATTAAGTTTTGGTAAAAATGGAAACGTTTTATAAACGAATAAGTCATGGCGAAAAATCTATAAAATTACTATACTTAGTAATTTTCACTATAATTTCTACTATTTTAGAAATCTGATAAAAGAACGAAGTTATATAATCATAACTTTTGTAAAAGCTTTAAAAACATAGTTTACGTAATTTGCAACTTTAAAATGTGCGTTTATTTTTATAAAGGAACTTTATATTAAATCATTTGGGGATATCCGTAAGCGTGTCGAATTATTTAGTTTCATTTATTTTTATCATCTTTCTTATATAATACTTGGAAAGTATTATATAATTAGACCATTTTATTTTAATTGTTACCTTTTAGAGGTAACACATGTCGCGTATTATATACTCTTTGAGTTATTCTTTTGGTTGTGTATCTTGTTATATAATTTACGGTATGAATTATATACGTGGTCATTTTTCATTTTGTAATATATACGGAATATATTACACACTTTGCGTTTACTTTTTGATTTATTTATTTAACTAACCACTAAACTATTACAACTTTAAATCTAAATCTTTTATCAACGTGTCGCGTTGACGTACTCATCCATCGGAAAACCCCAATTCATCATCCTAAGCTAGTGGGACTTAGCCGATAAGTTAAGCTGCAACTTCTTGGTCGATCCGTTCCGTTTTCCGTTTGTGATGTGCTTATTATTTGCATCTCTGCTAGTTGCTCTGCAACATCAAGGTGAGGTCATAGCCCCACGTTTTACTTTTTTTGCATATACTTTACTACTTTTGGGGTGAGAAACATGCTTGTTTACAAACTTATTTACGTTACTGAATTTCAAACTCGTTCATACGTTGATTACTTTTGCATTGGACACAAGTATTTTCTGTTATCGTTTCCTGTTTATGTATTGCCTAAGTTTTGCTACAAACCACTATTGCCCAAACTATCATGAACCGTTAGTCACCTATGGCCAGTTGGATTGGTTAAGTGAGCGCGAATGCATAAATAAATCTATTTGGACTAATTATCCCTATCTGCTTTGGTTCCACTTAATGAAGAACAAACGGATATATGTCATGTCGATGTGCGTTATGGTGGTATTTGGTTTGGGACACCAGTTACGGGCAGGAATACTATGTGGCATGAAATGATATGCCTTACTTTATTAGCATCGGTGTCATGAGCTTAGCGCAACAATAATTACTTGCATGTGAAGTTGTATTTTTATAACGGTCACATGTGCTTTGTATGTGAAATCGTAAACTGCTAAGATTGTCACGTACGCTTTGAAATCTTATGGTCCACATTACTTTGGTTGAACATTTCCAATTACTAAACACTTTTCATAATACTTTGAGTGAAGCTGTATTCACTAAACGTTTTTTATCCTTGTAAATGTTTTACTTAAACCTATGAGTTCACTCAACTTTATGTTGACCGTTTTTAACATGTTTTTCTTAGGTGATTAGCTTTGGACTTCTTGACGTGCTATGTGGAGTCTACGTGCAATATGGTGCCTTATTTCAAGACTTGTCAAATTATCATACTCGTTGTCTTTTGAAAACATAAGTTTCGCTTCCTCTATCTTTTAAAACTAAATTATGCTTCTGCTGCATTTTACTTATGCTTCCGCAAATATTTACTTTCTTTTGAATCTTGTAAAACTTATCTATTTTTAAATAATGCAACGAGTTATGATTTTCAAAACGTCCATTAGTGGTCGTTCTCTCGTGCCTTATGTTCGAAGTATGATGAAGTCACGCCCTCAGACACGTATTCCGTCCAGGCCCCGTCTGGGGGTGTGACAGATTTGTCTACGGTCTTTATCATTTGGTTGAAGAAATCTTCTTACGTTATTTGATAAACAAAATAGATTTGACATAATAGTAACTTGATTATTTGCGTGACACATCTGATTAATTTAACTAATATAAGTTTTAAGTTAAAACAAGCTAATTTGTGAAAACGTTTTTTGACGAAAAAACCTTTTTATAAGTTAAGTCCTAAAATCGAAGATCGTAATCATTACTATTGCTTACGAATTATATGAAACTAACCGAGTAGTCATTCTCCTTTATTATTGAAATCATCATCAATCATATCTCATCTAAAAAAGTCATTAAGATTTGTCTTAAAACTTACGATTATACGAACATAATCAAATCCCTGTGGACGACCTGGTCTTACTTAAAAATAATCGGTAATTCTTGTCTTATAAATTTAAAGCTTTTGAAACATATCAGTACCACTTATGTCAGAAATCCCCTAACATCATGAATCGTTAATTACTGCATGTAAAGACGAATGTTGTGAATAGATCTATTGGGATTGACATCCTCCGTCCAGGTTGACGGGTTAGGCAAACGGACGCACTGTATTTAAGAACTCTAGGTAAAATGACAAATTACCTACTAGGGAAATCTTTATAATAACTTATTAAAATGACGTTAACGTTTCGTTGTCATGAGCTTAGTGCAATAATAAATGCTTTACTTTTATATCTGTTACAATAGTCAATGATTATTTGAAATCTTGTGGTCCACTACTTTAATTACAAACCTATGAATCTCACTCAACAATTCTGTTGACATTTTTAGCATGTTTATCTCAGGTCCATAAGGTGTTAGCTTTGGCTTGGAGCATATGAGTCCCATGACATGTTTTGAAGACTTATGCATCAATGTTTACCATTCGATAAAGTTTAAAAACGTTTATGCATTATGTTACTTTTGGGACCACTTATTCTGTAAACTCTAAAATTTATTTATCGAATGTGTATCTTTTAAAAACGTCTCATTTAGAGGTTGTTTTCTATGACTAGAACTTTGTGCTATAAAGTAGTACCCTCGGTTGCTTTCCGCTGCTATCATGAATTAGGGGGTGCTACAATCTCTGATGTAATATTTTCTCAGATGCATTAGTGGCGACTAAATTGTTTCCTTCAGGCATTCTATTTGTTGCTTTCGCGGGATATTTTGTTTCCATCATAGCATGTAAAATCATCTTAGTTTTGCTTTAAAATATCGGTAAATCTTCTATTTAAATAGGCAGTGTTTCGTGTGCGCATCCGTTGTCATGATCTTTTTGGTTAATATATTGATGCGCTGACCTTAATCTTTGTAACAGTACTTTAGACCTTGAAATGTCATTTAAGGGCAGTTTAATTTTACGTGTGTTTCATAGTCTTCCTTGCTATATCTAATTTGGATGGTAATTGCTTGGCTGTGAAAAACTGGTAATCCGGTTGCAACTGCATTTTGTTGACATTACACTGTTTAAGCCAAAGCATATGTCTTCTACTAGCAATTATTATTGTTCTGCTTTTTTGTTTACATTGTTTGTGATATGAAAGGTTGTCATGCTAGAATTGGTGTAAAGAGAATGGAAGGAAACAATATAAATTTTCATGGCAATGCTTTTGGGGGATAAGGCATAAGGGAAATATGTTAGGGGTTGTGGCACAGAGGAGCCATTATTTGGGGTTCTTTGTACTTAACAATTAGCCTTCGCCACTTATCAAAAACCCTTTGTATTGATTTCTTACATCCTCCTTACTCCAAATTTTGTACATTCCTTTAAAGTTACGTGTGGATTGTTAATATAAAATGAACAATGTCTTAGGTTCCATGTCTATGGGTTGTGGCGTCGTCATACCGGCGAGGTTGAGAATAAAACAGTGCTTCTATAGAAAAGCGAGATGTGCTTATAAATTTCCTTATTTTATACAGCAACAGCATTAGAGTTTGCTTCAGCTAGATATTTTTTGGATACAACACATTTCGGAAATTGGTATACATATGCTTAAGCTACTTTCAATATCATTCCAGCTTTGTTATTCTATGTATCATTTTCTTGGAATCTCATGGAAACTGTTTATATCATGATAATTTGTGAACGTGGTTCATGTTGGATATAGGTTGTGGTTTGGTTCCAATAGTTTCTTATCTATTGATTTAAGTAGAAAATTATCTCTTATCAAATTACTGTTTATTTCCAATTTTCTGTTAGCAAGTATTTATATTAGAAATGCTAGCTACAGGTACACAAAAAGTAATTGTCTCATGCGTTTACCATCACAAAAAATATTACGGTTTAATGGATTCCAATTTTTCAGCTCCTGTGACACTTCGAACGAAAGGTGAACCGCTCGTTTAAAGTATTTCTGATCATGCTTATAGCTGATGACATCAAATAACGTCACTTTTATAGCATCATTTATCCTATCTAAATTACTTGTTTTACATTATTTATGCATGAATTGGTACTTAATTGCTTATATTTGTTATTTGCAGTAAATATGGAGTAATTGGTGAAGTTTGACTAAAAGGCACGCATTTTGGAGCTTAAATGAAGAAATCTTAAAGTCTACTGTTCTGACATCCAATACACTGTATCCAGCAAGGAAGATACGGTGTATTTGTGCCTTGACTTCATAAGAAACCACAAAGATTTAAAGATCAATACGCCGTATCCAGGATTACTCATACGTCGTATTCACTAGCGGTTCATGAAAGATCCTGGAAGATATTTATCATGATCCCCACTCTACGAAACCCCAATACGCCGTATTGAGCATCTTCAATATGATGTATCAACTTAATACCAGGAACTATAAATACAAAACCTAAAATACGAATTTGAAGGGAGCCAAAGTGTGCAATTAGGGTTTTAACCACCAAGTTTGATTTTTTAGAAGAGAAAAGAAGCAAGAAGGTCCTGCAATGTATCTCAATCTAAAGGAAAACCCTTGTAATCATCTATACTTTAGATACGCGTTCGGTTTTTGGTATTATTCATTATTTGGTTAGTTTACCTTAATTGTTCGTCTATGACATTTGTATTCGTTACAATGGTTATTGGCTAATACCTTTAGGTATTAGCCATGTTTATGATAATTTAATGTTTGGTTTATTTATGTTGATTGCATTCTTATTTGTTGTGTGTTGATTATGTTTATCACTTCACATTCGATTATGTTTAATTATGTGGTTTAATTTATCATTCAACTGGATCTAGTGAGACGGACCAAGTAATCTAGAATTTGGGATAAAACTGCATATAGGTTATATGTGAATATGGAACCATAGGACTACAAATGTAACTCTCTAGTGTTTCCCCGGTTATAAAGGTTGGTACAGCTAAGTGGTGACTTAGGATTTATAAATGCATCCTATGACCTTGCTTGGATCACTACGGACCATAGACTACCAGCATATATAATTCGATTGAACATAAGTGGGTAAAGCCTCGATGAGCTAGGTTTCAATATTAACCAGTATTGTCTCCTAGATAGATTATAATCATCCATGATTGCTTTATGTGGATGTGTTTAATTGTGATAGAATTAGCATGTCTAGGTTTTAGGAAGAAGTATCACCTAAATCTAGGAATGATATATCAACAACAATAAGACAATCATTGCACCAATAAATAAAACCAGCATTATATTAGACTAAACATGGTTAGTATGTTTTCCTTACAATAAGCTTAATCGCTTCTCTATCTTTAGATTTTCAACTTGTGTGTGTCATTCCCTATTGTCTTCACTTTAGTAATCTAAAACTTATGCCAG
Source organism: Tanacetum coccineum (assembly GCA_026074375.1). NCBI lineage: Eukaryota > Viridiplantae > Streptophyta > Magnoliopsida > Asterales > Asteraceae > Tanacetum > Tanacetum coccineum. The sequence goes on along the minus strand of BQNB010166414.1, from coordinate 734 downwards.
CCTCTCAGACTGAAAACCCCCTTTTATTTGTTAGTTTTAGGTTTAACTTAGATTATCATAGAATACACTAACTTAAGATTAACTTAAATAACTAAAATACTGATAGAATTAGATATTAACGCTCTCGCTCTTAGTGATCGAAACCCTACTTACCAACGAAGCTACAACTGATCGGGTACACTACCCGTTAGTGTTGTTTTTAGGTAAATTCGGCAAAATATAAATAGTAAAACTTGATAATAAATATTATATATGCACAACGACACATCAATGGCACATAAATTCTAAGGTTTTTAGCAACAAATGGTCGACTATAATAAAGTTTCTAAAGGCGATAGTTCTCCGGATTTTCCAAGACAAATAAGACCCCTATGGTCTTCTATGATATATACAACTTTCGGTTCTTTGTAAATTATTTACTTAAAACATTCTTATAAAAGATATTGACCATATTTTTTATTCGTCAACTTATTTGTGTTTAGGGTACTAGTTGGTAAATTATGAACTGTAGGATTTTTTAGATTCATGGTTAACCAGCTACTCTCAATATGGATAAATTGCTCTAAAATAGCATGGTTTCTTTATTTTGTTGCTTGTTGTCCAAGTTGTAGAATACATCTTGTTGGATCCCACTTCAATAGATCGAATTCCTTAAACTTGTTTAAGGTTTAGTTATATTAGATAAATCTAACACAACTATAGTAGAAACTTTGTTAAGTGTATTAAAGATTATG
>BQNB010166413.1:0-14114 GCA_026074375.1 Tanacetum coccineum | reverse complement strand
AAACAAACGCGTACAATACTAAAAATAAATGGTGACTTTATTAACGTCGTACATTGTCCTAAAATACGAGGTGTTATAACTTTTGAATTTGTTTCATGTACATACAAGCATAAGCTAACGCATTATCTAGAGGATTTAAGATTCTAGCTTGTTCAACTATATCACGAAGAGTGTCAGCATTTTATTTAGTGATCCTAATGTAGTCTACATGTGCTTCCCTATTATCTTTAAGGTTTGAGGAGAGTGGTTCCAAATCTAACTTAAGCACTGTTGGGGCAATCACTTTTTACTTATTTACAGATTCACTATAATCAGACACACTTTTTCCTTTCAATTCTTGAATGTGTTTTTTAAGTTGCTGATTGTGGTGTCCTATGCTTGTAGTTGAGCTTTCAATTAATTTATTATGAAAAATTCACAAAACTCAGGAGCATCCCGATTTTTGCATGGTTTGTCATTTTGAAAACTTTCTTTGTTATGTTGGAGTTTTAATTCAAGAGACATACACCGTTGTTCAAGTCTGGAACATGTTTTTGAAAGTTCATTCATTTGTAAAATCTTAGTTGCAAGTTTTAAATTCCTCTCATATTCCTCAATATAACTTTTTTGCATACTTTGATAATCATTAATGACAGCTAGAGAATTAACAGCTTTATGTACCAGATCTTGAGATACAAGTAGCTCCATTAAACGATATTTCCATTTTCATCATATCAAGAGCAATATTATCATCAAGAAAAGTATTTTACACAGGTAACACATTAACAGATTTATCATCAGCATGCATTAGAATATTCACAACATCTTGACAAATAATATGATATAAAAGACGTTCATTCTCAAGCTTTAACTCTTTGTTTTCAATTTCAAACAACTTCTTGTCTACATAACACTGATCAATAGTAGCTTTCATTTGGTTAAACACCGTTTTTACTTCATTAAGTTCATTGAAAAGACCATTTTCAAAATCTTTAACTAATGTTTGTAAATAATTTTTAAAAGGAGTGACTTCTTCATTGAAAACCTTTTTGTGTGTTTAAAACCCTTTCCCCTTCTATAATAGCATCAAGTGTAATCCGCTTTTTCACCATGGTGTCAAACTTGCCAAGAAGGTATTTAAGCTTTTTAAGACTTGTATTAACTAGGCTTACCTTAGTAAGTTCCCTAGGAACCTCAATTTTGATAGGTGAAGTAGCAGATTTGTCAGTATTAGGGTGTGAAGTTTGTAACCAAAAAGCTTGTTCAGCAGACAATTCTTGTTGTGAAACAAAACGTTTACCAAAATCTTCAGACAATCGATTTAACTCAACATAATTAATTGGACTAGTATTAATTTTCTTCTCTTTTGAAATTGGATCATTTTGTTTTGCAAGCATTTTAGATTGACTCACTTCTTCTAAAATCAATGTCTCTTCATCATCAATCACAGGAATAATAGCATGTTGACTAGATATTACGCTACCATCATACAAGATTGGCTTAATCCGCTGAACCAAGAGCTTGTTTGTGAGTGTCATCATAAAAAACTTATGGCTTTGTTAACATGTGCGTTATTTGAGCAGATTGACCCACTTTAAAAACAATATTATCCAGTTCCATAATTTTTTTCTAAATCAATCTCTTTGTCTATATATTTACTTTCTTTTTCTTTGAATTCATTTTTGAAAACAATAAATGTTTGCAATAAAGATACATTTTCCTTGATTTGTTTAGAAAGATTTTGTTCAAATGAGTCAATTTGCTGCTTAAGTGCAAGTTTTTCCTTAATCATATCATCCATTTGAGAATCGATCATTTTTTCACGAGTGCTTAAATCAATATTAATTCTCTATTCAAAAGTTTTGACTCATTCTTTATATCTCTCAAGCTTAGCGGTTAAGGATTCATTATTTTTTTTCCTGATTAGCCTTTTCCTAATTACTTACATGATTAATCATTTGTTCAGACATTCGTTCAATCACATATAAAATCATTAAATCTTGTTATGCATACAAATTAGTATCTTGAACAGCTGCCTGTTGTGTTTCTTACAAATATTAAGAGTACGAAATGATATTGCTATTACTTGTTATCTCATTATCTGGAAAATTAACAACTAGTGTTTGTTCAAAATTCTGCATCGCTTGCACACTTTGATTATCCATATCATTTTGATAGGTTTCAGAATGTGGTACCTCAAAGAGAACGTCTAAACCGTAACTTGAGAGATTGGCCATTAGAACCGCTTTTGCAGTAGAGATATCATCACAATCTGAATCATATAAATCAATTCCATCTGGTTGGAAGATAGGATTGGTTGTCATTGAGTAAGCACCTGGGATTGAATCAACTCTGTCTCCTCACTCAAAGCAATTCATGCCTCCTGAACTTGTGCTAGCAGCATCTTATCATTGAACCATGCAGAATTTCATACCTTCGTAGGTTGAGTACACCGCCTTACTATATGATCATTACCATTTGAAATTACCCACATAACTCTGAGTCTATTGTCCTTGCATATCAACTTGGTTCATTGGATTTGACAAAGTCTCTAGTTGATTGTTGGTTAATGGGTAACTTGAGGCTAGTGTGGCACACATGAATGCCATAACTTTGTTGAGGCATTCAAGTGGATCATTAGTTGGAAGAAAGTATGATACAAAAAGGCATGAATCAACTTATAGAAGATCTGTTTGTGATTGTAAAGAAACTGTTAGTGCTTGAGATAATTGTGGATGAATCACTCGAGATGATTGAGGATGAATCACTTGAGATGATTATGAATGAAACATTGAAACTTGATGAGTAACACTTGCAGACTGTGATTGTTGATTGTAAACTCTCTTATTCATCTTAAATTTTTTGATGTAATTGATGTGGGAAATCAAATTCAGGATCTTAAGTAGATTAAAATCTAATTCATGAGATTTTACAAGTCTTGATTAAACCGAAAAAAAACACATGAGTATTTCGCTGGATTTTACTAAATCAAGAAGAAACCATGAAAATAGAATCGTTGTTGGTGAAATCATTTTTGTATTTGAAGTACTTGAACTCTTGTTAACGATTTATGAGCTAAAAAGGGCTAACGGTTACCACACGTTCAACATAAAAAGATTAACAGTTGATTAAAACATAAACAAGGACTAACGGTGTAATTGAAATCAAAGTTAAATGCTTAACGATTGTTAGTTAAAGTTGTAGTGACTGACGATGCAAAACTGTTTCAACAATAAGGGTTAACAAACCAACAAAGGACGAATGGAGTATGGGTCTTTAAGTCCAGGGACCAAAGTTGTCAATGTTGAATTGTATTAATAAAAACAAACTTTTCCCTCCTTTTGTTCTTTCTTCTTCGTTTGAAAAAGTTTAAAATGAAACGATTGAGTTTAGCTTCTCGCGGAGTGTACGGTTATCGTCGATAAAAAATAAATACACTACGATGATTGTAGAAGGACCGCGATCATAATGATATAAGGTAGAAGACCCGCGAACAACCGATACTAGAAACCGAAAAACCCGAAACACGTCGAAACACACTCGTTTAACCTTGTATAAATCTCCTAATGCAAAGGTGTATGAATCGCTTAGTAGAGGAGGTATAAATCTCCCAAACTAAATACGTATAAATCGTCCCTTATGATTCGAGTATAAATCGCCCCCTTAAAGATGTATAAATCGCCCCAATTTGCTTTGGTATAAATCGTCCTAATCTTGTCTTTGGTATAAATCACCCCAATCTTATGTATAAATCGCCTATGTTACGTGGTATAAATTGCCCCCAATACTTATTTCTTGTCTTTTTGCTAGAACAACACTACACAAATCTAAGATTATAGGGATGATGTTCCTTGTCTTGTAGCAAACTATGTACAACCAAAATAATAAGAAACCCATAAAAATAAGCTCGAAAATAAGCTGTTTATACCACAAAAAGCCACGAAGAGCACCACAAATAAGCTACAAAATAAGTTTTAGGAACAAGCAAATAAGCTACTTAAATATTGGTAATGAAAGATTAAGGCTGCTTGTTTTAAACTAAAGAAAAACCTAAAGACTACTATAATAAGCTGAGTTTAATACAAGGATAAGCTACGAAAAAACTTTTTTAATGAAGCATATAAACCTAGAAACAAGCACTTAGAATAAGCTTTTGACCCCTTGATAAGCTACAAAAATTCTTACCAATTCTATATGTTAACAGGTTTCAACAAGAAAAACGTAAGCTAAGCTAACAAAACTAACCACTTTTTGAACGAAACCGAGACTTAAATAAGCTATCAAACCTTTTAAGCAATCTTAAAAAAACCTAAATAAGCTACGACAGATGATAAAAATAAGCTGGTTCAAGTTTTGAAAGAAGGCCTAAATTCACGAGGTCAAATAAGCCAAATCTAAACACACCCTTTAAAAGTTCAGGTGATACAAATAAGCTCTAAAACGCATATAGTAAGTAGTTTTTACTCCAAATTAAGCTAGACAGAATACTCCTAAATATGCTAGATATGATTTATTCAAGAAAGTGTTGACCTTTTTTTATCCAATAAGCTAAATCCAAACACTCCTTTAAAAGATTCAGCCAAGACCAAATAAGCACGAAAAAGCTGTAAAATAAACAGTTTAAACCTAAATAAGCTACACACGTAAGCCCTTTATATGCTAGTTTGGTTTTTATGAAAGGAAATTTAGATTTTGGTAACAAATAAGCTACTAACCAAACACACGCCTAAACAAAAAGCTATATAAAAAAATCTTGAAAAGTAACTACTTGAAAATGTGACTTTAGCCCAAAGTCATATAAGGCAAAAAATAATAGTAACCAATAAGCTTAAACAAACTTATTTATTAAGCAAAATATTTAGAAAGTAGGCTTCACGTCAGATTTGAAATTTGCTAGAAATTATTTATGGTATCATTAGTCCCATAAAAGAAATGAATCTGTTATCCCACAAAATAAACTTATGAATTCAAAAGCCTAAAGTGTAACAATATGAGAAATGAAAAATTAAGCCCAGAATAAAGAAAAAAAATCAAGAAAGGAGCACGGCAATAATCTTAAAAAACACAACCATAAATCAAACACTAAACGGCCCAAGTCGTAACCTTGATGAGTGATACCATTTGAAGGAAATGGATTTCACACAAATATAGAACTAGAGAGAGAAAGCTAGAGAGAGATGTGGATGGGAGAATACACCAAAAACACACACATGAATATGAGATAAATGCATTCAACCAATACCCTATCCATGTGTGGAGAGGGTTAATATACTTACAAGATATGGGCCGAGTCGGGCTTTCCTTGGATTTTTTATAAGTCGGCCCGATTAGCTTACTAATTATTACATATTATAGACTAACTATTACAAAGGTTTGTGAGATCGATAATGATCGTCACTTCACTAAAAACTGAATTCCTAATACTAACCGTTCCTGTTCCTCCCTAAATAGGCTACGAGGAACGGAGGAAGATTTGTTCCCTGATTCCTACTGTCTTCTGCCCTTTGTTCCGAAGGTCTTCTACCTTTGGAGCTCCTTTCTACCCTGCTCCCATCCCTGTTTGGAGCATCTTCGAACTCTACCACCCTTTCTTTTTGTCTTCGGACCCTTGGAGACCTTGCATGGAGGACTGGGGTAGTTTCCCTGATGCGTGTAGGTTTTGGTTCCATTTACCTCTCTTCGTCATACTCCTTATTAATTATTCCAATTTAATGCGGAGGTCTTTATTGCACATCTACTTCTTACGTTCCCTTAAGAGGGATTAGAGGACTTCATAGTTAGACTTAACAAAAGCAAGGTTGATCATGGGATCAGGGTTGGTTGAAGTGGATACACGATTGTGAATGCCGTATTTTCAGTAGTTTTGGAAGTAAATGTGGAGGCAGTTATGGGTGGTAGATCGTTCATGTTTGGACCGGGTATAGGGGTTAATGTCGAAAAACCTGGTGATGTTATTTCTCTCTTGTTTGTCATGCCGAGAAAGTAGGTTAAGTGGTTTGGTGGTTATTAACTCAGTTTTAACAGGACTAATTGTAGCGGGTCCCACAGATGGCGCCACTGATTATGCAATTATGGGCACAACCAGGCTTAGATGGGGATCAAAGAGTTTGAGGGTGAATGTCTGATTTCCAAGCCATAGATAACGTGTGAAAACAAAAATGAAAATACTACGTTAAGTGAAGCGCAAAGGGTGTCCCTATGAATCACCTCTGGCATGAGAGTAAGTATGTGCTTTTGGGAGTAATAAGTATATGTAAAGTATGTAAGTAGGTGTTGAGAGCATCCAACAAACCTAAAGACCTTTCCATCTATTTATAGGTGATGAAATAAGCTAGAACAAGGCTTTGGACATAAACTGGTGATTGTGGGGGTGTCTCATGATTTGAGGTGGATTCCAGGGGTAGTGTACCACGATCTCTACTTTGGAAGGAAAGCCTTGGTAGAGAGGGAGAACGTGGGTTTTGACTTGACTAATTCTAACCTCTGCCCTAGTTTCGTAGAAGACACAAACCGTGAAGGGTGTGGGGCTTCACGTGGCAGAATCCTATACTGGTAATCATCGTGAAGATAATTTTATGCCACTAGAAACTATTCAAAGGTTTCTAGGTGCAATTGGGAGTAAATCCCTTTTGGCCTCAAAGGGGAGGCCTTCGAGCCAGAGAGGAGGGTACGTCATCACCATCAATCCACTACCAAACGCTCCCACATATCCAAACCATGGCCCTAAAGGCATTTTCCCAGACTCTACTTGTTGCGTGACCCCATTTGTTCGCTGGATCGAGGATTATCCCCTACAAGATGAACTAAAGATGCCTTCTTATCTGGGCTCCTACAAAGGAAAGGGAGACCCCGACAACTATTTGCACCTCTTTGAAGGTGCTATTCGTATGCAGAAATGGGCAATGCCCGTGGCCTGCCACCTGTTCACCTATACTCTCAAAGATTCCACCCGAATATGGTAGAATGGTAAAAAAGCATGCAGTATTATTACCTATAAAGATTTGAAGGCGAAGTTTTGGTCACATTTTAGACAACAAAAGAAGTTCATGAAGACACACCTAGCGGCACATAATATCAATCAGAGAGAAGGAGAAAGTACTAGAGCTTTTGTCACTCGGTATATGGATGATACCTTACAGATTTTGGGCTTACACAAAGAACATCACATTTTTGGCTTTGTTCATGGACTGGAGACAAGAAGCCTTATGAAATTCCTCTTCACAGACCTCCCAACTACCTATAAGGGTCTGATGGAGAAGACTTACACTTGGATTGAAGCAAAAGAGGTTGCCGACAATGGAGCTCCAAATGAACACCGAGAGAGCTTCGATATATTTAAGAAAGGTTCTTCTTGGGATAACAATAAAGGGAAGAAAAATAGAGATAGGTTCTCTCCATACTATGGGCATAATCACAGGCTACGCTCTAATTTATCCAAGAGCCCGAGAGAAATTCTAGCAACAGAGAAGGTCGCAAAAACCTGTGACCAACCTCCTCGCTTAATCGGAAGTAGACGATCACGCGATATGTCTAAGTATTTCCATTTCTACGAAGACCATGGGCATGACACTAATCAATGTCAAAACTGAGAAACCGGATCAAAGAAGTCGTAAAATCAACATAACTCACCAATCTTGTAAATGGAATAAAGAAGGGAAATGCGAGAGTTTTAGATACTCAATTGGGTGAGTAGAAGAAGGGAGAAAAAGATACAACACCAACCGAAGCCCTATCCTCATGGTAAATAGGGAAGGCCACACCTCAAAAAGAAAATCTGTAGAAGAGCCCGTCAGCAGAACTTGAAAAATCACATTCCCCCATGTTTCAGGCTTCAATAATTCTTCTGATCCAGTCATCATAAAAGCTTAAATATCTAGAAGGCGAGTTAACCGAGTAACATGGATAGTGGCAGTTCATGCAAAGTCATCTATGAACAGTGTTTCCTGAAATTGAAGCCTTCTATCAGATCACTCATATTAGACTCTAAAGTCCTACTCGTTGGTTTATTGGGAGAGCAATCTTGACCTTTAGGGGAGGTCCCTCTAGAAATCACAATAGGAGACAACCCTCTCATAAGAACATATACCTTAAACTTTGTCATCGTAAGGTCCAATTTTCCACACAACCTACTACTCGAAAGAACTGTTATGCAAAAGATAGGTATCGTGGTGTCTACAATCCATGGGGCTATAAAATTCCATACCCACAGCGGAATTGGCATTGTATTCTCAACATACGAGCCTAACAAAGTGGAAGAAAGACAAAAGAAGCTCAAAGAAACCCCTTTGGAAATTGCGAAGGGCGTGCTCGGCTGTGTAGATGCAGAAGAAAGGATCGTTGTTAATGACAAGTACCCAGAACAAATGATTGTCATAGGGAAACAACTACTAACCAGCATAAAAAGGAAACTGCATGATCTTCTAAGATCTAATACGGACGTCTTCACGTGGACTTATGCTAACATGATAGGTATCCCAACGACTGTTGTGGTAGAAGGGAAGCCTTTCAATATAGAACACAGGTTGAATGAATACAAGCACATCGAGCAAGTCAAACAAAAGAAGAGAGGTTTAGCATCAGACCAGAAAGAAACAATCTGTAAAGAAGTAAAGGAGCTTATGAAGGACAATATCTTACAAGAAGTCAAATACCAGACGTGGGTGTCAAATCCTGACATGGTAAAGAAAGATAACGGAAAATGGAAAATGTGTGTGGACTTTACAGATGTAAACAATGCTTGCCCCAAAGATTGCTACCCTCTGCCAGAAGATAATTATAAAGTAGAATCCCTCTCAGAATTTTGACTGAAATACTTTTTAGATGCTTATAAAGGCTATCATCAGATACAGATGGCCGAAGGAGATGTGGAGAAGATGCCATTTTTTACTAGAAAAAGGGTGTTCTATTACAGAAGGATGCCTTTCGGTTTAAAAATTACATGATCTATGTACCAAATACTGATCGACAAGATGTTTAACGATCAAATTGGACAAAATCTTGAGGTTCACGTCGATGATATGGTAATAAAAAGTGCCTTCAAAGAAGACATACTGGTTGATATTCAAGAAACCTTTAATAGGTTTCGATCAATTTACATGAAGCTTAATCCAAGGAAGTGTTCTTTTGGCGTTAAAGAGGGACCGTTTCTGGGGCATCTCATCACCAAACAAGAAATCAAAACCATCACTTCAAAAGTGAAGGCAATCTCTGACCTAAAGCCACCAAAAACAGTTAAGGAGATACAAAGCCTCAATGAGAAGTTGGAGGCATTAAAGTGATTTCTTTCGAAAGGTGCAGATAAGGCTCCCCCCTTCTTTAAAATATTAAAGAACTGTACAAACAAGAAAACAGTTAAGTAGACAGCGGACGCTGATAACGCTCAAATCGAGTTTGTTTTAGGGAGCATTATTTGTGCTTTTATATGAAATATTTGGTTAATTACAGAACTTTTGTTGCTAATATTGTGCAAAGTGAAGTTTACATGTTTGTAGTTAGCTATGGTGGAAGAAGACAAGAAAATTAAAAAAAATGAAGAAAATGACTTTTAGAGATTTCCCGACAAGTTAAGTTTGGATAAGAGGGTTAGAGGCCCATTACAGCCCAAATACAAGTATCTAATCTATTTATAAGTTGTATGGGCCAACCCAAACCAAAAGGAAGCAAAAAGAATGAAAAATGCTCAAGAAAACAACACTTTACGTTTTATAGCGAAGCCTCGGCCGCCCAGGCTGGAAATGAGCCTCAAAGGCTGGATGACGCAATCTAGCCACCCGGCTAGATTCCCAGCCGCCCGGCTGGGCATTTTTGACAGTGACAAAGTTAGTAATAATGGAAGAATTAAAGTGCCATAAACCTCCAAGGCTGATTATTCCCTCCATAACTACCGGAAGCTCGTTTTCTTGCTCTAGAATCACGCACCTAGCCTATATAATCATATTAGGGGGCCTAGACCTAAAACACACTTCTATAACCCTTGACAAAGGTTTAGAAACCCTAATTACTCTCCCAAAAAGCTAGAATAGTTTTGAGAATTCCAAGAGTAAAGCAAGAACGTGGGTGTTGATCTTGGTTGCTTGTTGGTGTTTGAGAAGTGGTATTCTTTGTTGATTGGAGGCGTTTGGATTGCTCTAAATCCAAGTCTAGACTTTTTTGTGTAATCATTTGGCTAGTTATAATCCTTGTTCTTATATTTCCAAAAAGTTTACATATTTTACTGTCATGAATAATATGTTTGAATTGAGTTTTGAGTTTAATGAAATGAATTATGAGTAGTGTTTGATATACTTGTGCAAATGATATGTTGATTATGATTATATGCTTGAATATCATGAATTGTATTGTGATTGTTTGGAGTAATAACTTGTTGGATTACATGTTGATGAAACCTAAAAATGGATTTATAGGCCAAAAGGATTTCCGGTCAAGTTTCATATTTAACATGCTTAAAAAGGCTGGTTTGATCTTAAACTTGAGTATAGGCCGAAAGGACTCATTGAAATTACTTAACATAATCATGTTTTTCATAGCAATTGGATTAAAAATGGTTAGAAGGTTTGGTGTTCATAGGCCGAAAGGGTTCACCATCATTTTAGCATATATTTGTGGAATTGTGAAAGACATCATGGATCAAATCCATAATATCAATGTTTTTGTTAGTCATACAATCAAGTTTAACTAATAAATCAACTATCAAATCAATGAAATTGAATTTCGCACAAGTTAGTTTTTCCCAAGAAAGAGTCTAAAGATGTTTGCTTTGAGGTAATAGGGATCGTGACAACCTATTTGCTTATTCCGGTATTATATAATGATTATTACTAAGTCCCATGGAAAAAACTTGACTTACCTGATTTTACTATGAATGAACGAGTATACTTGCTCGTATGCATTTTTAATAGTTTAATTAGTCGTGATTATAAATGTAAAACTTGCACTCGCTACCAAGCATCAAGTTTTTTGTGCCGTTGCCGAGGACTTGTGTTCTTTTCATGTTTTAATCATTATAAATTGGTAACAAATATGTTTTTGTTAAAAATTCGTGTTTTTAAAATGATTATAAGGTTGCAGGTTCAGCCAGTCGACAGCCAGCCGGCCGGCTCGTGCCGTGACGAAGGGAAAGCCACAGCCATCCGGGTGGCTGAGAAGCCTAGTCCAGCGGCTGGGTCAGTTCTGTTAAAGTTTTTATTTTTTTTCATTTCAATACTTTTTATAAGTTTGTGTTAACCTTTTTTTTAATTTTGCTTGCATAAGTGTTTAAGGATGTTTAGATTAATAAAAGTTGCGTGTTTGTTTTAATTTATTTTTAATTTGTAAATGTATTGTTCCTATTATGATTTGTTTCATGTTGGTAGAATATAGTTTTCTTGTTTATGTGTTGAATTGTAATAGGTTTAAATATTTCCATTTGAGTTTATTGCATTTTTCAATAAGTCTAAGTGTTTATAAGTAAAAAAAAAAATTTAGGGATGTCAAACAGCCAGCCGGCCGGCTGAGAAGTGTTGATCTCACTTTAATAGATCGAATTCCTTAAGCTCGTTTAAGGTTTAGTTATATTAGATAAATCTAACACAACTATAGTAGAAACTTTGTTTGAATGTATTAAAGATTATGCGGAATCTAATCTTTAATATTAAGAAGAATTATCAATGAAACAGTAATTCAATGAAAATATAATTCAACAAACAAGCTCCAATATTATTAATGATAATAATACGAATACTCTCAATGTATTAGGGTTACAAAGACCTTGAACCTACAAAAGATTGAAAAAAAAAATATAAAAGATGATGAATGATATCAAACTCTATGCCCTAGGACCTCCTTTTATACACAAAGAGACCTAGTCGGTTTAGAATACTTTCCTAAGTATCTAAAATCTTTTCTATAAACAACTAATACATATCATATAAGCAGTACTAACTAGTAGCATTAACTTGATATTCACTAGCAGTAGTAACTACTTAGCATATTTTCTTTGAAGTTCATCAGTAGCACTAATATTCACTAGCAGTACTAACTGTGTACTAGAAGTAGTAAACACTTAGCATATTTTCTTTGAAGTCTCTGAGCAGTACTAACTCCAGCTAAGCGGTATTAACACAAACATGAGCAGTAGTAATTCAAACAACATTAATAAGACTTTTAATCCTAATAATCCTCCCCTAAACTTGATATTCTTCTTCAAAATCATCAAGTTTCTTCATTTAAAGGTTCATTAACACCAGGAGGATGCTTCCAAACACTTCTTTACTTCTTAAGCTGTTTTATGATGAATTTAAGAAGCTGATAAGCCATTTCACTTTCATAATCGATTATAAGCTTCTTTTACAACATCATTAAAAGTGTGAGTGGTGCAAGAGGATACTTCTTCTCTACCAACATATAAATTTGCATATGTTGCATCCTCAAGGAATGTACGCCATAGCAGTCATGCAACTTCCAACCCAATACATGGTAATCTTGTTGATTCCTCCATACTCTATCTTCTACATGTGGTTCAAACATTGTTTTCAAATCATCCCATAATAACAAATCCAAGTCTTCTACTGGTCTTGTTGACTCATATTTAGCTTTTACCAACTTGTACAAATCTTCCAAATCTTGTCTGTCAAAACTTTTAAGCATATGACTAAAAATCATGTACATTTGAGACTTTCCATCAGCTCTCATTATTTGATAATAGCTTTTTCTTCTTTTTTTATGAATCTTCCAGCCAACAATACTTGGAGACTTAACAGCTAAAGGTATAACATCCATTGTTACCTCTTCTTCATCTAGAATGATTTCCAAACACTGTTTAAGCTTTGTTGTTTCTTTGTCATCTTCTATCTTTTGCTTCTTTGCATTTTCTGGTATCAGCTCTATTCTTGCTCTCTTTTCTTTGCCTTCCACCAACTCTGTTCTAAAGTCTTCAAATGTATTAACCCTTTTGAATACTTTGTCAAACATCTCTTGGATAGAATCAAACTCTTTCAACTTTAAATCTTGGAGCTTGTATCCTTCCATGTTCTTTAGGTAAGTACACATTATCTGTAGTGATATTAGAAATCATAACACAATTGAATGACTAGAGGATTAGCCAAGTTCTAGAGAGAGAAAGTGAGGTAGAGCTTTCTAGAGTGAGAAAGTAAACTTGTATAAATAAAATGACTAACCCACATCTTCCATGGCATGGAAGAGGCTTATATAGTGACAATACAAACTGGCCTAAGGCCTTGATAAAGGGCTAACACATTGGGTTTACTACCTGACCCATTACCGAACATTATACTTTAACTACTTAACTAAGAGCAACAATAAACGATAAAATACACGAGGTGACCGAGTCTTTTTCTAATATCTAACATTATCTTTCTCTGTTGAGCTTTTGTTAGTGGTTTGTTTCTTTTCTCTTTTGCTCTTTTAGGTGCAAAATACTTTCTTCTTTTCTCTGAGAGTTGTTGAAATAATGTAGCCTTTTCTTCAACAGACAACTCTTCTTGTTCTTGTGCTTGCAATCTTTTAGCCAATTGATGATTAGCATCAATCTTTGCCTGTATATCATCCTATGTTTCAATCAAGGCAATATTGGCTTCTTTTTCTTTTTCAACTTTATCTCTTGCAAGTCTTTCTTCTTCATCAAATTCAGCTTTTAATTTTAAAGCCGCTTCTTCATCAAGCCTGATTAGATCTTTCTTTTTCATAGGCTTCTCAGATTCTATCAATATCCCTTTACCTTTGTCATGTGATTATTGTGAAGATAGTTGTGAAGATATTGTTGTTGTAGATTCACCCAGCTCTTGTATAACAACCCCTTTGTTCTTGGGTTTTGTACTTTTCATTTCTACAAGTGCTTGAGCCAAAGTAATATCACCATCATCCTCAGTAGTTATTGTAGCAACACTAACAGTTGTTGCAGCACCAGCAGTACTAACTACATTACCAGCATCACTAATAACTTCAACTACTTCTTTAACAACATTAACTTCATCATTTTCCTTATTAACAACAACTTCTTGTTTTGCAACAAACACCTCCTCACCATCTAAAACATTCATATCAATCATCTCTTCATCCATATTTTGAACACTAACCAGGGTAATTTCTTTATCTGCATTAATAGCATCAATCCTCCCCTGTTTGGATGCATCCTTACC